>CM070841.1:29781067-29783567 GCA_036326025.1 Chrosomus eos
TTGAATAATGATGATGAAATGGTTTAGTATTTATGCCCTTACTGGATGTATTGCTCTCTGTGCTGTAGTTTCTCTTTCATTTTTAATTATGAGTGACATTCGCATTGCATCTCTAAATGTGAATGGGGCTAGAGATTGCAGAAAGAGAGCTCAGATTTATGAAGTAGCGAAACAGAATAAAATTGATGTCCTGTTTTTACAGGAGACTTATAGTGATGTGGAAATTGCTGTTGAATGGGCTAAGGAATGGGGTGGCCTTCTTTTTTTGAGCCACAATACTTCACTCAGTGGAGGAGTTGCAGTTTTGTTTAATAAAAATTTTGCTCCCTCATCTTGTTCAGTAGAAGAGATTGTAAAAGGTAGACTGTTAAAGATAAAAGCTCATTTTGAAGATCATGTTTTTGTTTTTATTTGTGTATATGCACCAACCTCACAGATAGAAAGAATGTTGTTTTTAGATCAATTAAATACAGTAATTGAAACATGTGATAATGAAGTTTTTTTGGTTGTGGGAGGAGTTTCACAATTCACAATCACAATTAAAATATTGTGTCGAAAGGAATATAGATAGGAATCATGTAGAACCACATATGGCGTCACGCCGAAAACTGATACAAATGATAGAAGGGAATGAGCTTTGTGATGTATGGAGAAACTTTAATCATGATGTTAAACAATACACATGGACGCATGCTCGTGAAAATGTGTTGTCAATGGCACGATTAGATAGGTTTTATGTCTTCAAACATCATCTTAGTTTTTTTGTAAATAGCTCAATTCTTCCAGTAGGTTTCTCTGATCACAGTTTGGTTGTGTGTAGAATGATTGTTAGTTCTGTTAAATTAAGTAGTTCTTATTGGCATTTTAATGTGACTTTGTTGTCAGATTTACAGTTTAAAGATGTTTTTAGGTTTTATTGGGAGTCTTTTAAAGAACAAAAAGATCCATTTCCCTCTTTGCAGGAATGGTGGGACATTGGGAAAGTAAACATTAAGCAATTATGTCAACAATATACTCTAAATGTCACAAGAGTTTTAACTCAGTCTATAAAGAAGTTAGAAGAAGAAATTATAGAAATGCAAGTTACAGGAAATCAAGACCATTTAGATTCTCTTTTCATGAAAAAATCAGCATTGTCTGAATTCTATAAAAGAAAGGCACAAGGGGCATTGGTCAGATCACGTTTCCAGGATGTGGAGCAGATGGATGTTCCATCAAAGTTTTTTTTCGGATTAGAAAAAAAGAACAGTCAAAGACGTTATATTCAGAATTTAAGGTCTGAAGCTGGGGTTCTGTTATCAGACCCAGTCGAAATGAGAGAAAGAGCTGTTACATTTTATAAAACTCTTTATAGCTCTGATCTTAGGAAAGATCAAGATGTTGATGGTTTCTTTTTTGAAGATCTGCCAAAATTATCAGAAAGTGTCAATGCAAAACTTAGTGAAGATATAACTTAAGTTGAACTGTATGAAGCTCTCCAGAGTACGCAAAACGGGAAGGTTCCAGGGATAGATGGGATTCCTTTTGAATTCTATAAAGCATACTGGGGCATTATAGGAGAAGACTTGCTTGCAGTTCTTCGGGATAGTTTGCTCTGTGGTTTTTTTACCACGTAGTAGTCGGAGAGCAGTTCTTACACTCCTCCCCAAGAAAGGAGATTTGAGTGATATTAAAAATTGGAGACCAGTGTCTTTACTGTGCTCTGATTATAAAATTTTGTCTAAAGTATTGGCGATTAGATTAGGGAAAGCTTTAGATGACATAATTAGTCCTGACCAATCCTATTGTGTGCCTGGAAGATCTATATTTGATAATATTTTTTTAATCCGTGATTTGATGGATCTTTCAAAGAGTTGTGGTGTTAACTTTGGCTTGATTTCCATTGATCAGGAAAAGGCATTTGACCGCGTAGAGCATGATTATTTATGGAAGACTCTTGATGCCTTTGGTTTTAATTTGGTTTTTAAAGATTACATCAAAGTATTATATAATGACATTGAGAGTATGTTGAAATTTAATGGTGGCTTGTGTTTTCCTTTTAAAGTTCAGCGTGGAGTGAGGCAGGGGTGTTCATTGTCAGGCATGCTCTATACATTAGCAATAGAACCACTTTTGCAAAGATTGAGAAGGGTTTTAAATGGCCTCACATTGATGAACTGTGAACGTTCTTTTGTTTTATCAGCTTATGCTGATGATGTTGTTGTAATTGTAAAAGAGCAAAATGATGTAAACGTGTTAATGAAAACTTTGGATGAGTTTGAAATGGTATCAGCTGCAAAAGTGAATTGGTCAAAGAGTGAGGCAGTTTTGGTAGGAGAGCGGGTAATAGTGCCCCCCAAACTCCCTGGTGGTCTGATATGGAAAAAAGATGGGATAAAGTATTTGGGAGTTTATTTGGGGGATGAGTCTTTTCAATTAAAAAATTGGGAAGGAATGGTTGAGAAAATAAAGGGCCGCTTGGATAAATGGAAGTGGATTAAGAAAATATTGTCCTATAGGG
>CM070841.1:29788567-29938567 GCA_036326025.1 Chrosomus eos
TCATATTTTATGAAGTTATCCATAAGTAAGCACACTTGGGGGTGGTCAAATGCGGCCAGGTATTTTTCAGTGCTGTTTTGAACCCATCTGTAAATATTTTTGGTGTTGTACAGCTTACTGGGTTGTATTGGGTGTATGTTAGTATTTTCTTTCCTTTTTAGATACACAGTAATTTGGCTGTGATCTGATAGGGGTCTTAGTGGTTTGACCGTGAATGCTCTGAAAGAGAATATATCTAAATCTGTGATCATGTAGTCAACTGTTGAGCAACCATGAGATGAACAGTAGGTGTATCTCCCCAGAGAATCCCCTCTCACCCTGCCGTTGACGAGGTACAGACCGAGGCTTCGACAGAGCTCAAGTAGAAGCCTCCCGTTTTTATTGACTTGAGCATCAGAGTTAGTCCTTGAAAGATTTACATTGTTTTGTTGAAAGCTCTCTCCAAATATATAATTATTCCCGTTGTCTGTGGTGTAGTCGGGTAGGGATCCTGTTCTGGCGTTGAGATCCCCACACATCAGCACACTTCCCTGGGCCTGGAAGTGGTTGATTTGGTTGTGGAGGGTCTCAAAGATGTTCTCATTATAGTAAGGAGATTCAGAGGGAGGAATATAAAGAGCACATAAGAATATATCTTTTGTAGTTTGACTGAGCTGTTTATTGATTTTGAGCCAGATGTGAGATTCTTCTTTTTTGATTAGTTTGATGTACTTATCTATTTTTTTATCTATTAAGTTTGTGCCAGATTATGATGCCCCCTGAATCTCTCCCACGTGTAATTTTCTCATGTTTTTGGGACGATATGAGTATTTCCCGATATCCTGGGGGACAAAGAGTGACCTCATCAGTTCTGCGCCACGTTTCCTGTAATATTATGATGTCTATATCTAATACACTTTTCTTAAAATCCAAGGTTTTGATTTTACATCCAAAACTTGATGAGTTAATGCCCTGGATGTTCCAATGTGTGATTGTCAGTGGTTTCATGTAGTCAATAAACAATTTTAACATTCCTCTAGAATAGAACCAACTCAACTTGAACCCGTTTAAAATCTATGTGCACTGTGTAAACATACATACTCTTACCTTTTTTTTTTTTTTTTTTTTTTTTTTTTTTTTTTACATTTGTATTATTGGTAGTATTTAAACTTTTTTTTTTTTTTTGCGCACATACGTATAAATGTGTATATATACACACATGCATACATGCACATAGACATAGATACACCAATATATACTAGGGCTGGACCAGAATATTCGAATATTCGAATATTCGTTCGGTGGGTTGGTATTCGGTTTGAAAATGTGACATTCGAATATTCGTTTTTTTTTTTTTTGTTTTTTTTTTTTTTGCAAATCTGGCATCCCCCTCGAAACGGTTCTCATTAGCGCTTGTAGCCTATATGTTTTACACTATAAAATCTGGTGAAATACAATACTTTACATATAAATCCATTATAGCTAGGCTACTTAATAAATATATTTGCTTCTTCTTGGACTACTAAGTGTTTCTGCAACGGGAGTATTCTCTGGCTAGAGCGCAGAACAGCAGAGTTTGTATGGACAGATGTGAATGCCTGAGCTTGTATTTTGGGTTACGCTGCATTGCTTTGACATTGTGAAAAAATAGAATAATAGAAACAAAATATATTAAAATGTATGTAGTATTAAAATGTATAAGTGTATGTATTATATAGTGCAGTGTCCATTCTCGGAGCATATAAGATAGCATATCAGAGTCCATTCTCTGCTCGCGTGAGGCGCTCCGCTTCTTCATTTTAATCTACTTTGTCAGTAATTTGTTAGTGAGACTATTAGACTAGCCTACCTTATTAGAAATATTGCTTAAGTTACAGACCTGTGAGTGTTTTATATCACTAGTGCAGAGCAGTGTCCGTTCTTCTCGGAGCATATAAGCTCTGCTCGCGTGAGGCACGCGCTTCCCGCTCGCGCTGTTCTGTAGTTTATTAAAAGTTTATTAATTCTGAACGTGTCGCGTCTCGCCTGTCTATCTATATTGCACCAAATACACTGCACTGCCTTGTGAAGTCGTTTGGATGAACGGTTCTCAAAATAATAATCTGATGATGATCGCATGATCATCATCAGCGCATGATTATTATTTCGAGAATTTGAAGCGCATTTTACATGCGTTTCAAGAGGCACACACGCACATTTTCACACACGACACACGCAAGGTCTCTCCCTCTCTTTGTCGTGCGTGCGCTACACGGTTGGGAGCTCGCGAGCAGCTTCCGGGAGATTTCAACACATTTGCGGGCATCAGGGAGCCGCTATCAATATGCGGGTCTGAGACATAATAGAGATTCCGAAGCTTCGAATATTCGATGTTCATTCCTACCGAAGCTTCGAAGCTCAAAAAATGGTATTCGGACCAGCCCTAATATATACACATATATTAGTGTATCTGATCAATTTGGTGTCTTTTACTCACGACTAGTCCATCAGCCGTGTGCAGATTAAGTTGAGCATGTCCTTGATCTCTCTCAGACTGGTGCTGTGGGTGTCGTTCGGGCCTCTTAGGGCTGCAGCGTAGCTCAGCTGCTCCTGCTCGGGTCTGTGGACGTCTGGCTGTGGGGCTGATGACTTCTGCGCTGTCGAGGTGTTGTTACCCATCGCCGGGGCTTCTCTGGGTCCTGCCGGTTTCTTCCGCTGGTATGGGGGCATCAGGTCTTGGCGATGCTGATGCTGACGGTGATGTTCATGTATGGGATGTGGGTGTGGAGGCCGGAAGCGTGGGCGCTGGAGTTCAGGGTGTGGGTACAGCGGGGCAGGGCGATGGAGTCTCCAGGGCTCAGATGGATGCGGCGGGTAGACTCTGTGTGCTGATGCTGGGATGAAGCGTCTTGTTGGTTGAGGGTTGTTAGATTCTCTCTGACTCTTTGAGGGACTGCCAGGGGTTCGGCCAAGGGCAACATCTTTAAGATTTTTAGCAAACACATTCACACTGTCTCTACGTAGGTGGACGTGGTCATGGAGATTGTGAATGTCCAGTGTAGGGTGATGTGCCAGATGAACATTTGGCATTCCAGCGCATCCACGTGAGATGTCTGTGTTGACTCTCTGTATAGTGCGGGCGTGGAAATCGGTTCTGGGTAGGATGGTGGAGATGATTATTTTTGATGTTGGGAAAGTCTGTGTTGCTTTAATTGCCACTTGTGTAACTGACTGTGCCACTCGTTCCTGTTGTGCCCTCAGGTCATTTGTTCCCACGTGTATGATGATGTGACTGGGATCACCAAGTGTTTCTTTGCTGAGTTGTTGAAGGGCACTCTCTGTGTTTGGGCACCAAAGTTTTAAAGATTTGTGGTTGGGAAAGAGCTGTTTTTCACTGATGAACCTGCCATTAGAGTCTATTAAGATGACTATTTCTGCATGGACATGACTAGGTGTACTTTCTCGGTCTTGTGTGTGGGCATCTATCCGTGCTGTTGGCGTGATGGTCTCAGGAGGCGTCAGGAGTGGCTGTGCTGGTGTCTGGGTGGCATTCGACTCAGACTGTATGACGGTTTCTGTCTGCTCTCTCAGGCTTTGGATTTCTCTTTCTCTGAGGATCAGCTGCTCTCTGACACTTTTCACCTCACTGTTTAGGGTATCTCTGTCCTGCTGCAGCTTTTTTATTTCTCCTCTTAGCTCCTCAACACTAGTTTTAAATTCTCTTGTGAGCTGATGAAGTTTGTTTTCCAGTTGTTGTATGCGCTCGCTGGATGTTGTCTGCGTGAGCACCAGTTCTCTGAGCTCCACCAGTTCCACCTCTTGTAGGGACAGACTGCTCCGTATCTGAGTGACAGACTGCTCCAGCTGTGTGTCACAGTCCAGGACAGGCTCCTCCTCCTCCTCTAGCTCCGCCCCTGATCTCTTGAGCTCAACATGGCTGCCTGTACTCTCTGTCTGTTTCTCACTCTCTGCCAGTGCTTTGAGGCTGGTAAAGTTTGCCTGGACAGAGCTGAGACATGCTTCATTCCCTTGAAACATTATGGTTCCATTGTGGTATATATTTACAGTCAGAAATGCTTTGCTAGTGTCTCCTCCTTCTTCATGAATTTGAATTTGCCTCCCATTACAGATGCCGAGTTTTTTGAAATTCTTGTAGTATTTGCAGATGCCTGTGTGCCAAGCATTGCAGTTTTCTGTGTGGAGCAGTAGATTAGTGATAGTGGACTTGTCTCCTTTTTGAACACAGTCAGCCATTAAAGTTTCTGGGTTTTTCTTGAGTAGATTGTGTTTATGTGTTTTCTTGTCTTTTGCTGTCTTTATCTTCTGTGGGTATGTGATGGCTCGGGGGAGGGGCGCTGCTGCCTCCATTCTCAACTGTCACAACTGCCACTGCTGTCAATCACTGCTCTGTTGCTAACTTAGCTCTAGTCAACAAGTTAATCGTCTCTTATTCGTCTCTTTCTTATCTTATTATTTTCTAGTGTTGAAAATAATGTAGTTGAAGGTGTCTTGCCTGTTTGTTGATTGAAGTTGTTGGATGATTTCTGCTCTGTGGTTCTGCTGTCCTCTTTGGTGCTCAGAGTGCTGCTGCTCCTCAGTTGCTTATGTTCAAAATGTGTAAAAATCTTTGTTTAAAATAAATAAATAACTGATTCACAGTTATCCTGTGATTCTTTTTGTTTGTTTTTTCAGTTTAATGTAGGTTTTGTCGAGTTTGGTTCTCTTCTAGAGGAGAAAAAATCGTTGAATTTTAAGAGCTAAAGTGAAACATGACTTCTCTCCTCAAAGACTCTCTCTCTCTCTCTAGAGAGGGTTCTCTCTCTCTCTCTCTCTCTCTCTGTGCGCATGCGCGAATGCTGCGGGTGAGTGAGCGTGTGTCTGAGAGTGTTTGGTGAGTCTGATCTTTGCTCTATTTCTTCTTTTCTAAATGTTTCTAGACCTTTTTTAGCTGGCTGTGGATTTAGAAAAGCACAGGTAGTGGGGTGGTGGAAGTTACAGCGGCCGGTTTGACGCCTTTTCTGGCCGCTGTGGCGTTTAGAGTAAAATGACGTTTAATCAGTTGACGCGCCGGCATGGCGTTAAGGTACCGGTCGGGGTGGAATGCTCCGTTGAGGAATGTAGTCTCGCTGTTGGAGAGATTGTTGGACATAGTTCCATTAAGTCGGCGTCAAGAATGAACAGTGCAATTTTATTGTTTTTGGAGTCAATTGAAAAAGTGAATCAAGTTGTAGAACAAGGGATTGAAATTAAAGGCGAACACATTGGAATTTTCCCGCTTGTGAATCCGGCAAAGAAAGTTGTGATTTCAAATGCACCGCCGTATATTAGTGACGAGATTTTAGAACGTGAGTTGGCAAGACACGGGCAAATAGTTTCGGCAGTAAAAAAGATTCCACTGGGTTGTAAGTCTCCACTTTTAAAACATGTAGTGTTTTTTCGTAGACAACTTTTCATGATTCTGAAGGGGGATGTGGAGGAATTAAATTTAGCGCTGAAGTTTAAAGTAGAGGGTTTTGAGTATGTGATTTTTGCCACAACTGAGACAATGAAGTGTTTCAGGTGTGGGGGGGTAGGACATCAAGTTCGTTTTTGTCCAGAGCAAAACAATGCTACCCAAAGTGATGTAAATAAGCAAAATGTGATTCAGGTGGTAAAGGAAGCAGAACCAACCTCAGGTACGCAATTTAGTGAAAGTGTAAACACTGATCAAGAAACTGAGGATAAGAAAAAGAGAAATGGGATTGATCCAAAGGTCCTGGATGGTGAAATGATAAAAGACGTGATAGAAGACACAATAGATGAGGAACGAATAATGATGGAAGAAGAAGAATTGGTATTTAAAATTCCTGTAGTGAAAAGGAAAGCCAGAAAAAGTGAAGGGGGTTCAAAATTAAAGAAACAACTAATGAATAGCCAAGAGTCAATAAAGGATGGGGAAAATAATAGTTCGGAGGACACTGCTGATGACTCATCTACGGATGCTTCTTTGGTCAGTTTTGGTGAGAAGGAGCCCTCAGATATGGTGTCTCTGAATGGGAGTCCAGAGACTAGGGGATACAGTCTCGAAAAAGTACAACGCTTTCTGAACTTTACAAAAGGCAAACGAAATGTGGTTATAGACGATTTTTTTCCGGACCGTAAAATCTTCATTGAGTCGGCACGTTTCTTAATGAGAGAAAGAGGGGAAGGAGGACTATCAAGTCAAGAGTTCCATAGATTGAAAAAAATCGTACAAAAATTAAGGGTAGATCCAATTTAATTGAAATGAAAAGAAGATTTTATAAGAGTTGTTGTTTCTTTTTGTTTTTTGCAATTTATGTTTGGTTTCCTTTACATTTTATTTATAATTGATTTGAAGTTTGCAACTTTAAATCTGAATGGAGCAAGAGATATAAAGAAAAGGAGTCAATTGTTTCAATGAATGAAAATGAAACATGTAGATATCTTTTTTGCTCAAGAAACTCATAGTGACATTATAAATGAAGTGAATTGGAAAAGAGAATGGGAGGGTATGGCTATGTTTAGTCACAAAAAGAGTACAAGTGCTGGTGTAGGAGTCTTTTTTGCAAAAAACTGTTTGCCAATTTCATATGAGGTGGAGGAAATTGTGGGAGGAAGACTTTTAAAAGTTATTGCAAAATTTGATGTTGCAACGCTTGTTTTAATAAATGTGTATGCTCCAGTAATTGCATCTGAGAGATTGCTGTTTTTAGAAAAATTATTAAGCACTGTACAAAATTGTGATCCTGACCATTATCTCCTGATTGCAGGGGACTTTAATTGTACTGCGATGGATTTAGATAGAAACCATCTAGAACCTCATACAGCTTCCAGGTTGTCGTTGAATCGTTTCATTGAAACGAATGAGTTAGTGGATGTGTGGAGAAACTTGAACAGTAAAATTAAACAATACACATGGGTACAAGTAAGAGAAAGTGTAGTTTCTATGGCAAGACTGGATAAGCTGTATTGCTTTAAACATCAAGTACAAATTGTAAAAACTTGTGCTATTAGTCCTGTGTGTTTTTTGACCATTCCATGGTGATAGCAAGTGTATTTATAAACTTGTTGAAATTAAAAGTGCCTATTGGATTTTTAATAGTGCTTTGTTACAAGATTTGCATTTTAAAAATTGTTTTGAGTTTTTTGGAGGGAATGGAAGAATAAAAAAACAATGTTTTCAAGTGTACAACAGTGGTGGGATTTGGGAAAGAAACAAATTCAACAACTTTGTGTACAATACAATTTCAATGTCACCCAGAATATGTCTAAAAAAATTAGAGTCCTGGAGAATGATATTTTAGAGCTTCAAAATGTATGTGATTCTACAGGAAATCAAGTTAATTCTTTGATTGGAAAGAAGGCAGAATTAAGAGATCTGCTCGGTAGTAAAGCACAGGGGGCATTGATTAGGTCTCGCTTTCAGAATTTTTCTGAAATGGATGCTCCATCCAAGTTTTTTTTCAGTTTGGAAAAGAAAAATGGACAAAGTAGAACCATTCATTGTCTTCGGTCAGCCAATGGGCAAGAGCTCACTGAGACTGCTGATGTGCGCAGGAGGGCTGCGGACTTTTATAAGGACTTGTTCAAATGTGAGTACACAGAATATCAAGAGCTATTACAAGATTTTCTCGGAGGCCTACCTCAAGTGCAGGAGGAGGAAAAAGAAAAGTTGGTGAGACAAATGACTCTGGAGGAATTGCGTACAGCTCTAATGAGCATGGAAAATGGTCGGGCTCCAGGGTTAGATGGTCTAACGGTTGATTTCTACAAAGCTCTTGATGGGCAGTGATCTGTTGGAAGTTGTCTGTGACAGCATTGCCAGAGGACAGCTGCCTTTGAGCTGCAGGAGGGCAGTTTTGACCCTTTTACCCAAGAAAGGAGACCTTAAAGAAATCAAAAACTGGAGCCTGTGTCCTTGCTTTGTGTTGATTTTAAGATTTTATCGAAGACTTTGGCCAATAGGTTAAGAAAAGTGATGGAGCACATCATACATGCGGATCAGTCGTCACTGTGTACCGGGCAGATCGATAACAGAAAACATTGGTTTAATTAGAGATATTTTTGATGTAGTAAAAAATTACAGGCCAGAAATTTGGCATGATTTCATTAGACCAAGAAAAGGCCTTCGACCGAATTGAACGCAAATATTTATGGAATGTACTTGATTTTTTTGGATTTCCTCCAATTTTTATTGAAATGGTTAAGGTATTGTATGGTGACATTGAAAGTGTTGTTAAGGTCAATGGTGGCTTGAGTGCCCTGTAAAAGTTAAAAGGGGAATCAGGCAGGGTTGTTCCATGTCAGGCATGTTGTATTCAATTGCAATCGAGCCTTTTTTATGTAAATTGAGAGATAGTTTGGAAGGGGTGTCTTTGTATAGAGAACAGAGTTTTTTTTTATCTGCCTATGCGGATGATATAATGGTAGCTGTTAAAGGAAGAAGTGATGTGGAAAAAGTTAAAGTGGTTGTTGAGTTATGGTAAAGTATCGTCAGCAAGAATAAATTGGTCTAAATGTACTGCATTGGAAGTGGGTGGGTGGACTCAAGGAAAACCAGAATTACCAGGTGGACTGTCATGGGTTACAGGGGGCATTAAATACTTGGGAGTCTATTTGGGTGATGATCAAACTATGATGAAAAATTGGGATGGTGTGATAGGGATGGTTGAAGGAAAGCTTAAAAAATGGAGGTGGCTATTGCCACAAATGCCATATAGAGGACGCTCCTTAATTATTAATAATTTGGTAGCAGCATCATTGTGGCATCGTGTGGCAGTACTTGAGCCACCTGTGGGTCTTCTGTCAAAAATCCAGGCTTTAATGGTTGATTTTTTTTGGAATAAGAAGATGCATTGGGTACCACAATGTGTGTTATATTTAACAAGGGATGATGGTGGACAAGGTCTTCTGCATCTAGAAAGCCGTAAAACAGCGTTTAGATTACAGTTTATTAAAAAAATTTGTATGGTCAATGTAATGTATAGGAAGCGGGAACACATTTTATTTTGGAAAAAGTAGGAGGTTTGGGGTTAAATAAAAGTGTTTTTTGGATTAACTGTGAAGCAGGAGACATAAAATGCCTTCCCTTATACTATCGAAGTGTTCTAAAAGCATGGTCATTAGTAAGAACTGTAAGGACTATGCCTGTGTCATCTCTTCATTGGCTTCTAGAAGATCCTTTAGTTAAAGGGGCAAGATTGGATGTTGCTGGACAAACAATGCCTGGAATGATGAACATTTTAGTAACAGCAAAAATGACCACCTTAAGAAGACTACTGGAGGTCGCTGGTAATGACTTTGATAATGTGAATGCTGTAGCACAAAGCTTGGGACTCCAGTCACGGAGAGTGGTGGTTCGGTTTTTGGACAATGTAAAGAAAACTCTGAATGATGAAGACAAACTTTTAATTGTGGAATTTGACAGTGGACGATCTGTACCAGAAGTAAAGGACGTTTTTCCAAACATGGACATTGCACCAAAGTTTAATGAAGAGGAAAGTTCTCATCAGTTGCTTGGGACTAAAAGATTGAAAAGGTTGGATTTTTGTTCTGTGAATGGAAAAATGTTGTATGAATTATGTGTTAAAATGTTAAACAAGGAAAAATTGAAAGTGCGGGTTGAAACACCGTGGGCTGCTCATTTTGGTGTTGAAAATGATTGTAAACCTCTATGGAGGAATATGTACAAGCCACCATTGACCAAAGCAAATGGGGATTTGCAGTGGAGAATACTGCACGGTATTGTTGCCGTAAATGCGTTTGTTAGCATTATTAATTCAGCAGTTGATAGCAAATGTCCTTTTTGTGATCAAAGGGAAACTATTTTTCATTGTTTTGTACAGTGTGATAGGCTTAAAAACTTGTTTATGATGCTTAATTTCATGTTTGTGGATTTTAAAGTAATATTTTCAAAGGTTGGTTTTATCTTTGGTTTCAAGTTTTGGAAAAAAAAGAGGAAAAAAGGCCAACTTGTTAACTTTGTTATTGGAAAAGCGAAAATGGCTATTTATCTGACAAGAAAGGATAAGATAGATGGTGAAGTTGGTCGGGATGTAGTACAAGTATTTAAGAGTTTAGTAAGAGTTAGAATTAAATTCGATTTTTTATTCTATAAAACTATGCATAATATAGAGGATTTTGAAAATGTATGGAATTACAAAGAAATTTTGTGCTTTGTTAGAGATGGTGAATTAATTTTTGCTAAATGTCTAGAGTAAAGTGTATGTTTGTTAATTGTTTTTAAATGATTTAGAAAATTAAAGTGTTATAAAAATCTAAAAAAAATCTCTCTCTCTCTCTCTCTCTCCAAAATTGCTTTATTGGCATGACTGTACATCATACAATATTGCCAAAGCACATAGAATAATTATAAAGACATCAAAATAGTAAAATATTATGACATACTTAAATCTAAATGTACAATTCTCTCTCTCTCGAAGCAAAATGTGAGTCCCGATTTTCGCTTCTTCGTTCGCGTTTAAAATAGTTTGAATGTGTAAATTGGCAAGACTAAACACGTAAACCTTCACTCTATGATGGTTAAATTGTGCAGTTAATCCGTGAATTAGGGGTGTCAAAATTAATCGTTTCTTCGATGCACCGCGATGCAGACGAGGACGATTCGGTTTCGGTTCAGTAATAGACCATAACCGGTTATAATGTACTGACGCTTTTCTGACGTCATTTAACGCGCATGTGCTTTGTCGCGGTAGCAAACACTGCTGGCAGAGGGAGACGAGACGCGAGTGCGAGTAATTAAACATTCTTACATATGAGCATGCAAGTTACATGCGCTTCTTGAGGCACACACGCACACACACGCAAGGTCTCGCTCTCTCCGTGCACGCGGTACACGGTTTTGAACATACATTCACGTAGCCTCTCGAAAACCGGGACGTTCAGTGTCCCGGGAATCGGGACAAACCGGGACAGATGGCAACCCTTCCGCACCCGATGGTCAAATTACACTTATTCTGTGTTGTTTCGCGTGATTATGGATGATCGTCTTCAACAGCGGACTCGGTGACGGTTGATGCGCGCATCTCCAGGGTAACATACACTGATGAATGAGCACTGCTTTTAATGAACATTTCTTTAAAACAAAATTATTTTGAAAGAATTTCATTTTCTTAATGGCATTAACAGGCTTTAGTCCCATGAAACTTAAACTGGAATGTCTCTGTTGTTGTCACTGGGACTTCCTGAACAGGCGAACACTCACGCACACGCGCGAGCACGCATACATCACTTTTTAAGTAAAATTGAAAATTAAGGATGCGGTGCATCGCAATGCATCGCGATAATCGAATTGAACCGAATCGATGACATGATAATCGTAATCGAACCGAACCGTGAGACCAGTATAGGTTCACACCTCTACCGTGAATCTCCTGCTCCTCTACTAAACTCCATTACAGTGTCCCGATTCCCGTGTGTTTCAGCTGCAGCAGATCAACTTCATGAGTCTCATGCAGGTGGTCGGCGCGTCCTTCGTAAACCTGCCACTGCCTCAACCCAGCATGCATCAGTCTAATGTCAATGTACCACAGACCACTGCCATACCTGCACAGCATCAGCCTCTTACCCAGAATGCCCAGCACACTACATGTGATGATACCAACCTCCCAACACGAACTTCCAGGCCTGAGAGGGTTAATAATGATGAACATCCTGTGAATGTGGATTCTGGCTCAGCTCTGAATCCAAATATTACCCACAAAGCTCAGGTAATTCACATAGAAAACAGCTGATTTACATTGCAATAATATTTCACTGATTTTTACTGTATTTTTGATCAAATAAATGCAGCCTTGGTGAGCAGAAAAAAAAATCCCACATTTTTGAAAAAAATTTTTATGCTATAAAATAAATATAGAAAATAAAAACGGAATTTAAAAAAAAAAAGACTTAATTGGGGCTTTAGCTAGGGTGGCACTCTTAAAGCCCATTCACACTAAGAACAATAACTATAAAGATAACTATAATAGTAGCCATATTAGATGAACGATTACACTGTTCTACACATGGACTGCAGGTTTGTCGTCTGCCACTGTAAATGCTGGAGCTGAATGCATTCTGATTGGCTGTCAATGTTTTTATCAATCTTTAGCTGGAAAAAATTGCTCTAAAAGTGATTCCACAATCCCTTTTGTTTCAGGAAACTGTCCAGGAAATTCATCAGCTGACCATCCGCTCAGACTGGCCAGAGAACGCTCAATCTCCCGGCCGGAGCTTCATCCCGACGTCACACGGGCTTCTAACCACAGCCAATAACACTCACTGCTCATATAACGGTGTTCCTGAAGCCCCAAAACCACACGGCCTCAGACTCCTCCAGCTGAACCCGTCTAGCAGATTTCCTCCTCTTCCTCCTGTGAAGGTTTCCTGGGGTCAGTCTGATCCCTCATCTGTCCCGAGGGCCGAGGACCGGAGCCGGACCCGAGCCGGATCACACCGCTATCACACACACACGCAGGAATCTCTCCGTCCTCACAGATCTGTTGCTCTTCCTCTTCTGCGCTTTCACCCAGAGACCCAGAGAACCGTGACGTTTCCGCATATCCCACAATGCACCTTGGCCAAATCCAGTCTGGGCGTCGCAGCCACGGGCCGCTATCCCAGAATGCAGCTGCTGCACAGAGAGCCGGATCCACCCGCCACTGTGAGTTTACATTTAGTTTGTCTTTCTACTTTACTGTGAGCAATAACCACATTTACTCATCACTTCACTTACAATTAATGCCTTTGTCATTTTGTATAATAATTTGGTTTTATAATAATAGTTTTTATTTTAATAACACCATATCAAATTTCTTATTTTGCTATTCCATTACATTTGCTATTCACTCTGAGCAGTAATCACATTTTCTCATCACTTTACATATAATTCATTTATTTATAATTTTACATAATAATTGAATATTTTTTATACTAGTTTTGAGTTTTGATAATAATACAAAACATAATTTATTTATTTTCTTTTTGATTTTTACTATTCTCTGTGAGCAGTAATCACATTTACTGATCACTTTACTTAATTTTAATTTATTTATAAATTAAATATTTTATATAGTATTTGTGTAATAAAATTGAATCATTTTAATAATAAAAAATCATACTTTTTACGATTTACTCTGAACAGTAATTACATTTACTGATCACTTTATTTATAATTATTTTATTGATTTTAATAATCCCATGTGTATAATTGATATATATATATATATATAAATCAAAATATTTTTTTTAAAATGCTATCAAAATATATTTATAATAAAACATTTTTTTAATGAGATTCACTTAAACATTAAACGATTCAATTTCAACTCTAAAACACTACGTTACATTTGTACATTTGTACAACACTACAATTGCATTCCTCTGTAATATTCACACCTGTAATGTTCACTTGTTCCTCTTGATTCTCAGCAAAACCACCTTGATTGTTCGATGCATGGATATTCTGCTTGTAAAAGTTGATAATAAAGGGTTGTTTGTCGTGTAGGATGTGCAGGTCGACTCCGCTCCTGTACGACCTCCTCGACTCATCCCACTGGAGGAGCTGTTGAAGTGGACCAACACCAGACACACCAAACTACAACTCTTAAACACACACACCGTCCCGGAGAACACACACACCGTTCTGGAGAACACACACACCGTCCCGGAGAACACACACACCGTTCTGGAGAACACCCACACCGTCCCGGAGAACAAGCGCACGACAACCAGCAAGACGTCCAACAAGAGGTCAGAGACCTGGCCCGTTCCTGTTGGGTTGCTTTAGCCAGATTACACCATTTTTTGTGATTTACTCTATTTTGACTCCTAAAATCTTGTTGTCTCGTGGATAAGAAACATGTTAGACTTTATGTTGCTTCCCGACCTGTTGTTGCGTCCCATCTCACTCACTCACTCACTCACTCACTCACTCACTCACTCACTCACTCACTCACTCACTCACTCACTCACTCACTCACTCACTCACTCACTCACTCACTCACTCACTCACTCACTCACTCACTCTCTCACTCACCTCACTCACTCACTCACTCACTCACCCTCACACACACCACTCAATCATCACTCATTACCACTACACACACTCACGCTCGCTCACTCACTCACTTACACGCACACTCACTCACTCTCACTCTCACTCACACACACACTCACTCACTCACACACACTCACTTACTCACTCAGTCAGTCCTACTCACTCACTCACTCACTCACGCTCACACTCACTCACGCTCACACACTCACTCACTCACTCACTTACTCACTCACACACTCACGCTCGCTCACTCACTCACTTACACGCACACTCACTCTCACTCACACACACACTCACTCACTCAGTCACTCACGCTCACCACCACACATCACTCACTCACTCACTACTCACTCACACACACGCTCACTCAGTTACTCAGTCAGTCAGTCACTCACTCTCTCACTCTCACTCACTCAGTCACTCAGTCACTCAGTCACTCACTCACTCACCTCACTTACTCACGCTCACACACTCACTCACTCACTTACTCTCTCACTCACACACACACTCACTCACTCACTCACTCACGCTCACACTCACTCACGCTCACACACACACTACTCACTCACTCACTTACTCACTCACACACACTCACTCACTCACTCACTCACTCACTCACTCACTCACTCACTCACTCACTCACTCACTCACTCACTCACACTCACACACTCACACACACACTCACTCAGTCACTCAGTCAGTCACTCACTCACTCACTCTCTCACTCTCACACCACACACACTCACTCAGTCACTCAGTCAGTCACTCACTCACTCACTCACTCACTCACTCTCTCACACTCACACACTCACTCAGTCAGTCACTCACTCACTCACTCACTCACTCACTTACTCACGCTCACACACTCACTCACTCACTTACTCTCTCACTCACACACACACTCACTCACTCACACTCACGCTCACACTCACTCACTCACTCACGCTCACACTCACTCACTCACTCAGTCACTCAGTCACTCACTCACTCACGATCACACTCACTCACGCTCACACACTCACTCACTCTACTCACTTACTCACTCACACACTCTCACTCACTCACTTACACGCACACTCACTCTCACTCACACACACACATCACTCACTCACTCACTCAGTCACTCACGCTCACACACACACACACTCACACACACCTCACTCACTCACTCACTCACTCACTCACTCACTCACTCACTCACTCACTCTCTCACTCTCACACACACACTCACTCAGTCACTCAGTCAGTCAGTCACTCACTCACTCACTCACTCTCTCACTCTCACACACTCACTCACTCACTCTCTCACTCTCACTCACTCACTCTCTCACTCTTCACACACACTCACTCACTCACTCACTCACTCACTCACTCACTCACTCACTCACTTACTCACGCTCACACACTCACTCACTCACTTACTCACTTCACACACACTCACGCTCGCTCACTCACTTACACGCACTCACTCACTCACTCACTCACACCCACACTCACTCACTCTTGCACCCCACACACACACACACACACACACACACACGGACTCACTTTCACACACTCTCGCTCACTCACACACTATCGTTCGCTCACTTACACACACACTCACTCACACGCACACTCACTCATTTACACACATACATACGCACTCACTTTCACACTCTCGATCACACACACACTCACTCACTCACTCTCACTCACTCACTAACATACTCACGCTCACACTCACTCACTCACTCACGCTCACACACACACTCACTTACTCACACACTCAAGCTCACTCACTCACTCACTTACACGCACACTCACTCACACGCACACTCACTCACTCTTGCACACACACATGCACTCACTTTCACACACTCTCGCTCACTCTCATCACTCACACACTATCGTTCGCTCACTTACATGCACACTCACTCACCAGCACACTCACTCACTCTCCACACATACATGCGCACTCACTTTCACACACTCTCGCTCAGTCACACATTTACGCTCGCACACTCTCTCACACGCACACGCACACTCACTCACTCTTGCACACACACACACACCACACACACACACACTCACTCACTTTCGCTCACTCTCGCTCACTCTCGCTCACTCACACACTATCGTTCGCTCACTTACATGCACACTCACTCACACGCACACTCACTCACTCTCGCACACACACATACATGCGCACTCACTTTCACACACTCTCGCTCAGTCACACATTCTCGCTCGCACACTCACTCACACGCACACTCACTTACTCTCGCACACACACATACATACGCACTCACTTTCACACTCTCGCACACACGCATACATATGCACTCACTTTCACACTCTCGCACACACGCATACATATGCACTCACTTTCACACATTCACGCTCGCTCACTTACTCACACGCACACTCACTCACACGCACACTCACTCACTCACACACACATACATACGCACTCAATTTCTCACACACACGCACTCACTAACTCACACACACATACACTCACTCGCACACACACACACGCATGCACTTAAGGCCCTTTCACACCGGACGCGTAACGAAAAAGCGAAACGAAAAAGCGAATAGTTCGCGTCAAAATCATTCACATCAGCCGCGACGCGAATTTGCGGCGTTCAGAGCTTCAACATTCCAAAACTTTCGAGCCGACAGCTGAGAAAACATGGACACTTACTCATCATCATCATCATCATCATCATCATCCAGTGAAGACGAGCTTTTCATTTTCTTTAAAAGACAGAAAAGAAGGTTTTGTGTGCACTCAATCTTATGAACATATACGAGATGAAGCGATCGAATCCTCCCGTTGTCGTTTACGATCCCCACGACACACAGATCCCGCCTTAATGGTGTAATCTGAACCAGCCATTACATTTACTTTAGGGCTTTGATTTATGTGAATTATTATGAAGTATTTACTTAATACAAATGTTATATTTATAAAAAAGATTGGTGAACATAAGTTTACAAGTGGTTAGTTAACAAAAAGAAATTAAGAGCCACAAACACTTGCGTACATTAAAACAGAACCTAAATCTATATTTCAAATGCATTTGACAGGATTTTGATGCGATGAAACATCAGAACAGTCAGAACAGTCACATGCCCTGATCAAACGGTTATTTAATGTTTATGATGAAACACACACAGAATCTCACAGCATTCTCTGTAACATGCAAGCCTATGACCAGTGCAGGAAAACTAATACTGGCTTTTGGGTGATGTGGATAAATAAATATGGGAATAAATCGATTCGTGGCCTTTGAGAAACGATTTTGAATCGACCACATTTAAAAAAATGATTAATCGGAAAAAATTTTTTTGCCCAGCCCTACTCAAATCATGTGACATATGAGGATTGTTTGTTGTTGTTGCAGATTTGTGTTTTCTGTCTAATATTATGTGTTATTTAGACGGAAGAGGAGAAAGGAGAAAAACAAGGAGAGGATTGGAGTGACATTCAGAGCGCAGGACTCCATCATTCCTCCAGATGAGGTTCATGCGCATCAAAACTATATTTATGTATTATTGCTGAACTCTTGCTTAAGTAAAGATGTGACCTTGAATGTTTTTCTGTGTTCATGTGTGCAGCCTGCAGAAGATCAGGAGGACGCTTACACCAGTCCTTTAGGTGAATTCTTCAGTATTGTTTATAGTATTTATGCATATTTTGTATTTATTCATATTTTGTATTTATTTTAGATTTTTTTTCTTTTAGTAATTATGTGCTTTTGTCATTTTTATTAGTTTTATTTAAAATTATTTTATTTCAGTTAATTGTCAAGACATTTAAATTTTAATTTGTTTATCTAATATTTACATTTTCAGTTTTCATTAGGTAATTTTTTTGTGTTTTTGTCCTTTTTATTATTTAAAAAAAAATTATTTAGTATTAATTCATTTTATTACAGTTTGAGTAATTTTGCTATGCGTTTTTGTAAAACAAATTAATTTAAAAATATTTTTTTTATTAATTGTGTGTTTTTGTCATTAAGTTACCAAAACTAAAACTGTAATAAAATGAATTAAAACTAAGTAGTAAATTTAAAAAAAAAAAAACTTGAATGTGTTTTTGTCATTTTAAAAAATATTTTTAATTTACTCTTTATTCATTTTATTACAGTTTTAGTAATTGTGCGTTTTGTCTTTTTTTTTATTTAAAAATATTTTTTTATTCATTCATTTTATTAGTTTTTGTAATTTTATGTGTTTTTGTCATTTAAAAAAAATATTTTTAATTTTTTTTAATTCATTTTATTACAGTTTTAGTCATTTAAGTCCTTCAATTTAAACTTTACCAAGAGAACATTTCTCATTTTCAAGTTTTTTGATCAAATATCTATATAAAAATATTAAGACTGTGTTCAGATGAAGTCAGTACTCAGTTGTTAAATGTGTTTGGCTGCAGGCGTGGACTCTGAGTGTAGTGGACTGGTGTTGCTGGATCAGGCGTACGTCACCTCGGCTGAGCTTCATGCGTTCGCCTCCACACAGAAGAGACCGCCTGAGATCCAGGACGCCTGTACAAACACTGACTCCGGTATGTGCTCGAATCACTCATACACATATCACATATCACACACTCTAAAGGGGTCATCGAATACCCATTTTACACAAGTTGGTATATGTTTCTTTAGGGTCTTCATGTAAAGTTTGTAACATTTCTTGGTTAAAATTCCTCAATGGTTGAGTAAAACACCCTTTTTACCTCCTCAAAAACAGCTCTGTTTAAATGCAATATATTTAAATGCATATTATAATACCATACTGTACTTAAATAAAAAAAAAAAGGGAAAAAAAACAGCTCTGTTTCGGTGCATGTCTCTTTAAATGATAATGAGCATTTTTGATGATTAAAATAAAGGAGTGAATGGATTTTTGTATTATATGGTGGTTGTGTTCACACACTGCAAACACACATTTATATGCAAACACAATATAAAAGTGAATTTTGCATCCGATGACCCCTAACTTCACTAATGTAAGTTCTGCTTTGGTTTACTCTAGAACTGCCTCGCTCCATCACAGATCTAGATGTTTCTGTCCAACCTCAGTCTCCTCCCAGAATGCCGTCTGCTCGTAAGTTCATGAGAGGAATGATCTTCAGCTCTTTGTTGAATTCACAGTCCAAAATGAGCACTTGAGATGGAGCAGATTAAAATTCAAATTTGCCTTTTTTATAAATTGATAAATTGCTAAATGATGCTTGGTTTAAATTTATGATCCATGGGAAACTTTTTTTTTTTTTTTTACTTAAGCACCATAAGCAAATCTAGTGGAAAAAATATCAAATAAAGACGGTCTACTAAAGGGGAAAAAATCAGTGACAAAAAATCATAAAATATTTGTATTTTGCAATTTCTTATACTGTATAATAGTAATGATAATAATATTTTTTTTTGTCTATGTACTTATGTAGAAATTATGCAAAATACAATTTCATGGGCAGCAAAAAATATCTATATCCAGTTTCATACACATCATTGGAATTTAAAAAGAATCAGTGACAGAAAATTGTGAAAGTAATCCCAAAAATTATTGTGATTGAAATAAATTTGAAACTGCTCAATTATCGCAGTTATCTCAATGATCAGGCAATTAATCCATAATTTCAACAGGCCTATTTATATACCATTAGAGTATATATTAAGAATTAGCTTTTTTTATGTATATTTAGTTTTGATTTTAGATTGAGAAAATCATTATTATTATTATTATATATGGGGTGTTTTTCTGGGAAATTATGCCAAAAATACAATTTTATAACCAGTAAAAATAAAATATTGTAGTAAATGTTCATAAACACCATTTAAAAATCATTGAAATTAAAATGTTAAAAAAAGGCATATTGTGTGTGATATATATATATATATCATACAGTGTTGGGAACGTTACTTTAAAAAAGTAATTAGTTATAGTTACTCACTACTTGTTCAAAAAAGTAACTGAGTTAGTAACTCAATTACTCTATAATTAAAGTAACTCGTTACCAGGGAAAGTAACTATTTGCGTTACTGTTAAAAAAAAAGTTGCTATTATGTCAAAGAATTTTTTTTTTTTTTTGCAGTTTTCACAAGTCAGTTGAAATGAGTAAAACATGACAGGTGTTTGTACATAACTTTCTATATTTATTGCACGTCGACAGACAGCAAGAGGTTTATCCTGCACTTCACTGCACTTATTAACCCAGCTCCTCACTAGCTGTGTGAGCCAGGGGTGCGTTCGGATTACACAGTTTATTCAATCAATACATAGGCTAGTAACACATAGGCGTCATTTTGTACTCACCACTTTTTGAAACAAATAAATAAAACATCTCCAGTTAACTAGCAGAGCATTAATTTAGTTCTCTATTAAATAAGAGATCTAGCATTAAATTGTTTTGGTTTTGAACTCAAGCTGAGCGCTCGTTGCCGCGACTGCTTCTAGTTGTTCTCTTGTGGTGCGCGCGCCGCACGCAGTCTTCACGCGGACGCGCACTCTTCAATCTATCGCCGTTGTGGAGACTTTCTAAATTCTATTCATTCCGGTGAAATCACAAAATAAAAAGCACACAAACGTGTCCCTGCTTGATATGGACTGTAAACACTGATGAACATATTCGGTTTTGATACGGGAGAAAAAAAAAACTATACTAGCGTGGATTAGAACCCATAACCTCTGACACGCTTGGCAAACAATCTACCACTAGACCACTACGGATCGATGGATTTCTTTACGGGTTGAGCAGAGAGGCTGCACAGTTTGACAATTTGTACCCAGCACTTCTGAAAATGCACTTCCGAATGCGTCCCCAGCACATTGCAAACCAAACTGACACCCGTGGTAACGGATCGCATTTAACGTCCAGTAACGTTAACGGCGTTGTAACGACGGGAAAAGTAATTAATTAGATTACCCCGTTACTGAAAAAATAACGTCGTTACCTAACGCCGTTATTTTAAACGGCGTTATTCCAAACACTGTATATATATATATATATACACACACACGCACGCACAGGTGAAACTCGAAAAATTTGAATATCGTGCAAATTTGATGATTATGGCTTATAGCTTATGAAAACCCCAAATTCAAAATCTCTAAATATGTGAATATTACATGAAATCAATACAAAATTTTCATACATTTAAATACAGAAATGTTGGCCCTCTGAAAAGTATAATCATGCATATATATTTAGTTATATATATTAGTTTAAACCTTTTAATTTGAATTACTGAAATACATGACCATGATATTCTAATTGTTCTACTTTCTTCTATATATATAATTATTTGTGTAGATGTGATTTATTGCACATTATCTGTGTACTGTGTGTTTCTACACCCACAGCTGAAGGAGGGCTGCTAGATGTCGCTCCAGTCGTTCCTCCAGATGTGTTCTTGAATCTGCGCTACTCTAAAGATAAATCATGTGACCAGCCGGAAAACAGAAGCCACACAGAGTCTAACGCAGATCTCGTAAGGGGAACGCTGCAATAAAAGCCTTCAGACAAGAATCTAATCCAATAATGTTTGAGTGTTTTTTAGAAGTAATTCTCTCTCTGTTGTTGTTGTATTGTTGTAGAATCCTGAGGGCCGGAGGTTTATTAATGTGATCGATCTGACAGACAACTCTCTTCTTCAGAATCTGCCTTCGTTTCCCCCGTCTGCTGAGCTCCACCTACTAGCAGCTTCTGCCGTAAACCCCGCCTCTTCTTCCGTAAACTCCGCCTCTTCTGTCACAAACCACACCCCTAAGCCTGCCTTAAACTCCGCCCCCAACGACACTGAGCACTTCACTGAGAATCCGATTGGAGAGATTCCAGGTACACTGTTTATTCACATAAAGAAAAGAACTACTTAAAAAAAAGTTTTAGGAAATAATTTTTGATATTATAAAATTTATAAAATTATTTTATTTTATCATCCACTTCCACTAAATACTACACAAAACCGATTTTGTCTGCTTTGGATTTCCCAAATATTTTTGTCCTCCAAACCCCTTTGACCTAAAATATTAATATTTAATATTTCAATAATAATTAACCACACACCTGCATGTTCACAATTCTCTGATGTTAGTTAATGGTCACATGTTAGGCAGGTAAATACCAAATATCTGTTCTTAGTAAGTGATTTTTTTTATGCTAATTTTACATTTAAATGATTTAATTAGTAGCTTTTCATCAACCAAGTTTGGGAAAGGGCATAAAGCAGACAAAATCGGTTTTGTGTAGTATTTAGTGGAAGTGAAATGTTTTTCATAAAATATAATACAATGCCTTCAAGGTACAGTATATGCCTTATCTGTTCATATAACACAATTTACATATAAATATAATATATGTTTAGTACAGTTTTGATATAGCAAATAAAACATGCTTGAAATGCTTGAATTAGCGATAACTAAATACATTGTTTTAGTCTATTTTACTCCCTATGAGGATGCATTAGTTTGATTAAAAACATTGTGAAATATTATTTCAGTGTAAAATAACTGTTTTCTATGTGAATATATAGTAAAGTGTAATTTATTCCTGTGATCAAAGCTGAATTTATCAGCATCATTACTCCAGTCTTCAGTGTCACATGATCCTTCAGAAATCATTCTAATCATAAAATCTAATCCAGACATTCAGCTGAAAATTCAGCTTTGCATTACAGGAATCAATTGCATATTACAATATATTAGAAGAGAAAACATTTTTTTATGATCAAATAAAGTCAGGCTTTTTGAGCAGAAGACATCTTTAAAAAAAAAAAACCTTTTGACTGCCAATGTAATATAAATTATATACGCTATATAATATATATTAATAATGACTATAAAATATTTGAAATCAATTTAATATTTAATCCGACACAAGAGTAACACGTCATTAACTACCAATGCAGATCTCAAAATGTTCAAATATCAGCTGACAGATACAGTATATTACTCTAAAATATGACCAAAAGAGTAATTACTGACTAATGTACAGTCAACTGAATTGTTTTAGTTTTAGCCTAGTTTTAGTCGACGGAATACAATAAGATGTTAGTCGTCAGTATAGATTTAGTCGGCTCAAATATAATGGGTTTTAGTTAAATTGTAATGCATTAATTTAGAATTTCTCTTAAATTTCCAAACCCATTTTATACTCCCGAGAGAAACATCTATTAACCTGTTAATATTAAGTTTGAACATGCAATACAGACACAGCTTGAACTACTCTTATTAGACGTGTATCAAGCGCATGCCAGCTCATGTCCCGCTGGGTAGATCAGCACGTTACAGTTCAAATGTGTGTATCTACTATAAACAAACAAAAAAAAAAAAAAAAAACTATGACGAAATTCTATTGACATTTGTTTATTTATTTATTTTTAACTTTTATTTTGTATTGTTTTATATATGCTTTTAGTAGAACACATTCAAAAGAACAGAACAAACAGGTCACTAGGGATATCACATACAATTATGTTGTTCATATACTGTTAACGTCATATCAGGGGTCGCTCTCCCAATAGTGAATTTTTTTTTAATAATAATTTCCATAATAGGTTCAAGGTCCCATCATAAAACAATATTTTCATTGGACAAATATTTTACAAACTGAGGAAAGAGAAAAAAATTCTCAATATTATAATAACAATAAAATATAAATGTGAGGAAGGGATTTTTTTATTTTATTTGCAGTACACACAATATATCTCTATGTTCAATCCATACTCCTATTCATTAGCCATTTTGACCAGTACTTGGAACAAGTATCTTGAAAAAAAGTTCAGTTCATTTCATACATATGACTTACAATTACTCCTGTTAGTGGACTCTCATGCAGCCATCTATTATTCGTCATAGTTTTTGTCATTCAAAACTGTTTTTTTATTTACATTTATGCATTTTGCAGATGCTTTTATCCAAAGCAACTTACATTGCATTTCAAGTTGCACATTTACATTCTCATCAGTTCTTGTTTTCCCTGGGAATCGAACCCATGATCGTGGGCTCTCGAGCGAATCCAACGCTCGACTGTTTGAGCTACAGGAAAGCGATGTTTAGTTATCGTCTTGTTTTCATCAGTGGAAAAATGTCGTTGACGGAAGTTATACGTGCACTGATCCAAACCAACCGGTGTTTATTCCCTGCAGGTGTGTGTGTGTCTCCTGAAGCTGTGCTGGGTGGAGACCCCGTGACTCTGAACGAGCTGAAGGCCGTGAGCGTGCCTGGTTTGGAGCGAGCGCTGATGTCCACGACTCAGATCTCAGCTCGGCTCTCAGAGATCGACTCTCAGCTGCTCAGACTGCAGAGCATCGCAGATTACATGGACAGAGAGTTCGCCAACACCAGACTGGTGAGAGAGCAACAGCGCATGCATTCTGTGAAACACAACCAACAAGCAATCTAAAATATAAATCACAGAGAGAGAGAGAGAGAGAGAGAGAGAGAGAGAGAGAGAGAGAGAGAGAGAGAGAGAGAGAGAGAGAGAGAGAGAGAGAGAGAGAGAGAGAGAGAGAGAGAGAGAGAGAGAGAGAGAGAGAGAGAGAGAGAGAGAGAGGAGAGAGAGAGAGAGAGAGAGAGAGAGAGAGAGAGAGAGAGAGAGAGAGAGAGAGAGAGAGAGTTCCCCATTATGCTTTTTTTTACCAATCAGAGCAGAGTAGACCTATCACAACCATAGACTGTAAAAAAAGATGGACGACGCCCCTTTATTCTCGTCCATTGATGAAAATTGAAGTCCTAATATGTCTCTGAATTTACTGTGAAATAAACAGTTATGGACATGTAGAAATTAAAGTTGAAGTTTAATTTCCTCCCGAAAACCCCCGAAAAAAAGTCAGTTGGTGCCTCAGGGACTACATCGTTTAGACAAGCTGTCAATCATGACGTCACATTCCTGTTTTTATAGCATAAAATATAGATATAAGATCTATCTATCTATCTATCTCTATCTATCTATCTATCTATCTATCTATCTATCTATCTATCTATCTATCTATCTATCTATCTATCTATCTATCTAAAAATCTTATTTGAAGTGTAATTTTATTTTAGTTCCATCACGTCCATTAGACCCCATGGGGAGGCGGGCTTTATGACCTATACTGGAACCAACCACCGGGGGCGATCTGACCAATCAGAGCAGTGTAGACCAATCACAACAGACTGGGCCATCTGACCAATCAGAGCAAAGTATGCTCTCGGAAAGGAGTTAGAGACCAGGGCTGAGTTCAGCACCGACAAAACGTTGCAGAACGTTTTTTAATCAGAAACGGTGACGCGTTGAACGCACTGTTGTGATGACGCAAGAGTTGCAACTACGGCAGCTGAGAAGGCTTTTTGTGTTCTTTGTGAAGAATTTTCGGAGCCTGATGAAGTCGGTATACATATGTTTAATACTACAAAATATGCTTGATGTTACAGTTACTGCACTTGCCGCCCAGAACACAAGAGAACATCCCAATCGAGTGAAGGGATTTGTGGAAACTGAAATGGAAGCACATCTTACCTAATAAAGACTAAAACACATCTATTTAGCCTCACATACTGACTTTATTTGTTGTTCATACTGTTTTATTAATACCCTGTATTTTCTTTCTCATTTTTAGGAAAAGCACTTTACATGCATTGTTTATTTCTATACCAAATGTCATACACTTGCAATGAAGCTAAAAATATAAACAACTACATCATTATGTTGATATCCTATATTTTTACAATAATACGACAAACATGTCTTTAAATATCCTCAGTTGTTGCGTATGGAACACATTTGTAAATTACTTCCATTGTGCGAGTTCTCTTTAAAACCGTGTGCTTTATATACATGTTGCTGCTGATTGGACTGCAGTTCTGACACACACACCAAACAAGAGAAAACGCATCTCAAACCCCATGCACATCACCGGTGCTCCAAACGCCGGAAACCGTAGCAAAACGTTGCGCACCGTTGTGATCTTGAACGTGCCCCAAGGGTTCTTCTCATTTCTTATTTGTGCATTCTCGTTTCCTTTCCTCGCTTCCTTTCCTCGCGTCTCAGCTCCACCCCCTGTAGGACGCGAGGAAAGGCTGCAAGAAAAAAAAAGTAGGACGGAGGAATCGAATGAAAGGTTTTTTATACATTGGAATACTTGATCACTCGAGCATCACTTCACACCGTCATCAGCAGCGCTCAAAGGATCTGCCCATATGTTGTTAAAGTTTATTTAAGAAATTCATAATAAATAATAAAGCAAGATACCTTGTTAAAATATGTGAGATTTGTGGTTTATGTAAATTGCAAAAGTAAAGTATAAATTAAAATGATTGTGACAGATGTGAAGGTGGAGGAGAATTGTTACGTGCGTCACATTTAGTCGATAAAACTCTTCCGCAAAGGATACACCCAGGCATCCTTGCTCATAGCTCCTCTGGAAGCCTCCACACTCCTCGATCCTCGCCTCCTCGATCCTCGCCTCCTCGATCCTCGCCTCCTCGATCCTCACCCTCGATCCTCACTCCTCACTCCTCGGTCCTGCCTCTCGATCCCACTCCTCGATCCTCACTCCTCGATCCTCGCCTCCTCAATCCTCACTCCTCGATCCTCACTCCTCCATCCTCACTGCTCGATCCTCACTTCTCGATCCTCACTCCTCGCCTACTCGATCCTCGCCTCCTCGATCCTCACTCCTCGATCCTCACTCCTCGATCCTCACTCCTCGCCTCCTTGATCCCCGCCTCCTTGATCTCACTCCTCGATCCTCACTCCTCGCCTCCTCGATCCCTGCCTCCTTGATACCTCCTGATCCTCACCTAATTGATCCTCACTTCTCGATCCTCACTCCTCTAACCTCACTCTTGATCCTCACTCCTCGCCTCTCGATCCCGCCTCCTCGATCCCCGCCTCCTCGATCCCACTCCTCGATCCCACTCCTCGCCTCCTCGATCCCCCCTCCTCGATCCTCACCCCGCCTCCTCGATCCCCACTCCTCGCCTCCTCATCCTCGCCTCCTCGATCCTCGACCCCTCCTCGATCCTCACTCCGCGATCCTCACTCCTCGCCTCCTCGATCCCACTCCTCGCCTCCTCGATCCCCCCTCCTCGCCATCCTCGATCCCACTCCTGCTCCTCGATCCTCACCTCCTCGCTCCTCATCGTCCTCGATCCTCACTCCTCGCCTCCTCGATCCTCACTCCTCGATCACTCCCTCCTCACTCCTCGATCCTCACTCCTCGCCTCCTCGATCCCCGCCTCCTCGATCCTCACTCGATCCTCACTCCTCGATCCTCACTACTCGCTTCCTCGATCCTCACTCCTCGATCCTCACTCCTTGATCCTCACTCCTCGCCTCCTCGATCCCCGCCTCCTCGATCCTCACTCATCGCCTCCTCGATCCTCGCCTCCTCGATCCCCACTCCTCGATCCTCACTAATCGATCCTCACTCCTCGCCTCCTCGATCCCCGCCTCCTCACTCCTCGATCCTCACTCCTCGATCCTCGCCTCCTCGATCCTCACTCCTCGATCCTCACTCCTCGATCCTCACTCTCGATCCTCCATCCTCCTCCCTCCTCGATCCTCACTCCTCGATCCTCACTCTCCCTCGCCTCCTCGACCCTCCTCGATCCCCGCCTCCTCGATCCTCACTCCTCGATCCTCACTACTCGCCTCCTCGATCCTCGCCTCCTCGATCCTCACTGTCCTCGATCCTCACACTGCCTCCTCGATCCTCACTCCTCGATCCCCACTCCTCGATCCTCCGCTCCTCGATCCTCACTCCTCGATCCTCACTCCTCGATCCTCACACTCCCTCGATCCTCACTCCTCGATCCTCACTCCTCGATCCTCGCCTCCTCGATCCTCACTCCTCGATCCTCGCCTCCTCAATCCTCACTCCTCATCCTCACTCCTCGATCCTCGCCTCCTCGATCCTCACTCCTCGATCCTCACTACTCGCCTCCTCGATCCTCACTCCTCGATCCCCGCCTCCTCGATCCTCACTCCTCGATCCTCACTACTCGCCTCCTCGATCCTCACTCCTCGATCCTCGCCTCCTCGATCCTCACTCCTCGATCCTCGCCTCCTCGCCTCCTCGATCCTCGCCTCCTCGATCCTCACTCCTCAATCCTCACTACTCGCCTCCTCGATCCTCACTCCTCGATCCTCACTACTCGACCTCCTCGATCCTCACTCCTCACCTCCTCGATCCTCACCTCCTCGATCCTCACTCCTCGATCCTCACTCCTCGCCTCCTCGATCCCACCTCCTCGATCCTCACTCCTCGATCCTCACTATCCCTCCTCGATCCCACTCCTCGATCCTCACCTACCTCCTCCTCACTCCTCGCCTCCTCGATCCCCGCCTCCTCGATCCTCACTCCTCGATCCTCACACCTCCTTGATCCTCACTCCTCGATCCTCACTCCTCGATCCTCACACTCCCTCCTCGATCCTCACTCCTCGATCCCCGCCTCCTCGATCCTCACTCCTCGATCCTCACTACTCGCTCCTCGATCCTCACTTCCGACCCTCTCGACCTCCTCGATCCTCACTCCTCGATCCTCCCTCCTCGATCCTCACCTCCTCGATCCTCACTCTCGATCCTCACCTCCTCGATCCTCACTCCTCGCCTCCTCGATCCTCACTCCTCGATCCTCACTCCTCGATCCTCACTGCTCGATCCTCACCTCCTCGATCCTCACTCCTCGCCTCCTCGATCCTCACTCCTCGATCCTCACCTCCTCGATCCTCACTCCTCGCCTCCTCGATCCCCGCCTCCTCGATCCTCACTCCTCGATCCTCACTCCTCGATCCTCACTCCTCGATCCTCACTCCTCGATCCTCACTACTCGCCTCCTCGATCCTCGCCTCCTCGATCCTCACTCCTCGATCCTCGCCTCCTCGATCCTCACTCCTCGATCCTCACCTCCTCGATCCTCTCGGTGCAATTAGATAATTGAGATGTCCTTCAAGATGGCTGAGCTCGATCGGTTCCCGGGTCATAGGATGGAGGACGGAGGAGCAAGGAGACGAGGAGGGATATTGAGAAGCACCCCAGGTCCTTGATCGAACTGTTTCAGACATTCTTAGAAAAGAGCTAGTATGATAATGCTACTTTAAAATATTACAAAATTAAAAATAAAAACAGAATCAACTGGTTATTAATTAGTTATTATTATATATTTTATAGTAATTATAATTATTATTATTATAGTTTATATGATACATTTAATCTAAGCAATTTTTGCATGTCTCATTTGCTACAACTAAACTGTATCATATATTTTGACCTCTATATATCAGCTATTATTTACTGAAAAACATCTGTTAACTACCACTGTCTTCTGTTGTGTGTGGTGTTGTCCTTCAGCTAGTGGACCGTATCGAGACCCTGAGCCCCTCCGTGAAGAAGCCTCTCTCCAGCGCGCTCAGAGTCACACGAGAAGGTTAGAAAGCTTTAGCTTTATATAGAGAAAACAGACAAGCCCACTGAACACGTGTGTTTTCTGCAGTGAGGAGTTACTGTCCGTCGCCGCAGCGCTTCGACCCAGGCAGAGAAGAGGAGGAGCTTCTGTCGTCTTCATGCTCAGTCCATCAGGAGCACTCTCCTCCTGAAGGTACATTTTATCTCTACTCACCAATAAACAGAAAACATGCACAGAAAAAGCTGTCACTTTCGACTGAGGCCTTGTCCACACAGTCCATTGTTATTTTTATAACCTGCGTTTTTATGATGTTTTGATAACGCAAAAAAAAAAAAACGGCGACGGTGGTGGGGTCTGTCGTGGCAGTGTTGTCATTAGCAGTGCCCTGTGTGTAATTGCATTCTGATGCCTCTGTTCCACAATATAGTAGAAGAACTGAGCATGTATCTGTATACATGTTATAAGCCCTGTTAGCACAGTTGGGCTATGTCCGCGCACAGAATCGTCAACAAAGCAGTCAACAGTGCACACTCTGACGTCGCAAGGCAAACCCTCGGTTGAAAATCCTCGGTTGAAAACCCTCGGTTCTGAAAATCCTCAACCTGGCAGGGGTTTTCAAAAATGTTCGGTTTCAGTGACCTGATACTTGCGTTTCCGTGTGGACGAACGGCCGAACCGTGTAAAAAAAAAAGTCACGGTTATAAAAATACCCGTGTCCGTGTGGACAGGTCCAGAGACATTCTCTACTTTGTTGTTTTCTGTTTATTTGTTTATTTGTGTGGATCTTGTCATTAAGCACTTTGGTCAACTGTGGTTGTTTTAAATGTGCTATATAAATAACTTTGAACTCATTGTAGTGAATCGCGATCGCACACTGTTCCGTTATAATCAACGAAGCCTCTGATTGGCCATTGAGTTCAAGAAATCAACAGATATGTTTGTGATTTTGCTACAAAACGTGTTGTAAATAGAAACCTTTGAATGCAAACACAGCCAAATCTGTTTCCCAAATATACAATTTATTTCACAATTATTTTTTACAGCACTTTTTAAAGCAGCTTTATAGTCCATATGTGACCCTGGACCACAAAACCAGTCGTAAGTCGCACGGGTATATTTTTAGCAACAGCCAACAATACATTGTATGGGTCAAAATGATCGATTTTTCTTTTATGCCAAAATCATTAGTATATTCAGTAAAGATCATGTTCCATTAAGATATTTTGTAAATTTCCTACCGTAAATATATATAAAAAATATTTTTGTGAGTGGATGCAGCAAAATCGCGCAAAAAAAGTCAGAAAACACGCCTAAAAAAACTCGCTCGCTGCTAAGTTTGGTATCGTTGTCAAGCTGATTTCCAGCTTTCGGTTTCATAACTCTCCACAACGTCATTAGAGCAGTAAGCCAATAGAGAGCGTTAAAACAAAACTTTCTCGTGTAAAAAAAAACGTTTTCTTCACTACAACGGTCCTGCTACATGCGCCTCTCATTGGCTGGCGACTTCTTCGCAGTGCACAGTGTACACAATCCGCAATGGTTACGGTGCAAGCCATGGATTCTGAATAGCGCGTTTGCTCAATTTAAACTTTAATGACAGCAATAATGTAACGAACATAGTAAATTATTTTTTTCGCAAATGATTGGGAGAGATACAGAATGTCCAGAGACCGCTTGGCAAATAATATGCCCTGGAAGACGACGAATTCGATCAATGTTTGTTTGGAATCTCTTCAATTTTATATGTTCCTGGTTGAAATGTGATGCGATCTGGGAAAAGCCACCACATGGTGAAATTTGACATAGCCTATTACAGGTTTTGATAATCTGTTCCCAAATCTGTTTTTAATTTCTTTCATTGATTAAAATGTCGATTTTTTCTCTCTCTCGTGCGTGTTCTTAAAGAGAAGTAAGACAGTCTTTTCAGCTTGCCACTATAATCGCAATTTTTTCTGCACTAAACTTGTAAATTTTCCCAAGATTATTCAAAGAGGATAGATCCAGATTGATTTGAATGAATAATTTTATGAAAACCAATTTTGACAAAACATGACATTCGATCTTTTTTAAGACCTTATACTGAAACCGTGCAGCGCGACAGCCGATGGGTTTGACCAGATCGCATTACAAATAGGCTATTTTAATGAATTTTTTGTGTGATTTAAAGTTTAGTTGTGGATAATCATGGTGTAAATTTATTTATTTCCCTTCATTATAATATCGTAGCTAGGACTTCATTTGGACAACTTTAAAAGGCGTTTTCTAATATTTAGATTTTTTGCCCATCAGATTGCAGATTTTCAAAAGGTTGTATCTCGGCCAAATATTGACATATCCTAACAAACCATATATCAATGGAAAGTCTTATTTATTCAGCGTTCATGTGATGTAAAATCTCAATTTAAGGAAAATGACCCATAAGACTGGTTTTGTGGTCCAGGTCACATATTACAATTTAGAGTCTGTTATCAGAGGAAAACTGTCTAAGTTTGAAATTTCAGAATTTACAATATACAAAATCACAGTTAGTGAAAAAGTATTTATTTAAACAACGTAATAATTTAATGCAGAAACAAAAAGTTATTGAAGTAATTAATACTTGTTTTTTAACAAATGATTTATGACATTTAGTAAAACGTTAGCATTGGTGCATGTTGATTCAGAGTTGATATGTGATTTATAATGGAGAAAACTGATCCTAGACCAGCAGTATATGAGCAGATTTTCCACTAAAAGCACGTCAGATACAAGCAGTCTGTAAATTATTTTATTTTACACTACCGTTCAAAAGTTTGGTCGGTTAAGATTTGTAATATTTTCTAGTATAGTACTCTTCTGCTCACCAAGGCTGCATTTATTTGATTGAAATAATATTTCACAATATTACTGGGTTTTTTGTATTTTTAATGTAAATCAGCTGTTTTCTATGTTAATATATAGTAAAGTGTAATTTATTCCTGTGATTTTCAGCATCATTACTCCAGTCTTCAGTGTCACATGATCTTCAGAAATCACTATAATATGATGATCTGATGCTCAAGAAACATTTATGATTATTATCAGTTGAAAACAGTTTTGCTGCTTCATATTTTTGTGCAAACCGTGATTCGTTTTTTTCAGGATTTTTTGAAAGTTCAAGAGAAAAGCATTTAATTAAAAAATTAATATTTAGCATTATTATAAATGTCTTTACTGTCACTTTTGTTCAATTTAATGCGTCCTTTCTGAAGAAAAGTATTAATTTCTTTAAAAAAAAAAAATTCGTATTGACCCCAAACTTTTTAACGGTAGTGTATACTTTGTTGTGCTCGAATTAATACACAAAGTGATGTAGTGAACATCTATTACACAAAAACAACAGTTTCAGACACTCATGTTCGCTGGTGTGGTTCTGGTTCCTCGGTTTAACATGATCTTGTTGTTTTCAGTGAAACCAGAGCAGCGTCAACGAGATAGTGATCCAGGTGAGAGACACACACACACACACACACACACACACACACACACACACACACACACACACACACACACACACACACACACACACACACACACACACACACACACACAGTTTTTGTAACTTACACCTACAGCTACAGTCATGGACGTCTGTGTTGTTGGTTGTGTCCCTGCAGGTTTGACTGAGGCTTTGCTAAGGAATGCTGGGAAGTAAGTTAGTATGAGTATTTGTCCCGTTCAGCCTTTGCCGGTGATGTGTGTGTACTTGTCCTCCTGATTATCCTCCTCTTCCTCCCTCAGTGTGTGTGTGGTCAGTCCTGCAGAGGAGACTCTCGGTGTGAGCGGCCTCAGTGACGTGAAGGACATCTTGTGTGAGCTGATCCGGGACGGGGCGTTATCCCGATCCGCGCTGGACCTGTCCCGATCAGGAGGGCTTCCCCTGAGCAGGTGCGCTTCACAGTAACCACACTATTCTACAGTTTTAATATTAGTTATTATGTATACATGTATTTCTTTCATATACATATATTCCTATTATGGTGTTAGTCAAAGTTTATTTCATCAGAATACAGTTGTTGAGTTTTTCATAAGCAGTTTTTACTCGGATGCAGTGTCATTTTAGTATCAGTAATATGCCATTATTTTTTATTTATATTTTGAATTAGTTTTATGTTTAGCATTTTTTTTGTTGTTATGTGTTTTTGTGTAATTGTTTTTAAATATGTATATATAGTTTTTTATTAAATTTTATTTTAGTTAGTAATTTTAGTACTTCAACTAAACAAAAATTTAAAATGCTACCTTTGTAACTTCTTATATATTTATAAATATGCATATATGTATACAGTGTGTATATATATATATATATATATATATATATATATATACACTGTATACATATATGCATATATATATATAAAATAAATTTTAATATATATATATATGTATATATGTATAAAATGTATACATATATGTATATTTATAAATATATATATGTATATTTATAAATATATAAGAAGTTACAAAGGTAGCATTTTACATTTTTTAAATTTCACTACCATTCAATATATATATATATAATATATATATATATATATATATATATATATATATATATATATATATATATATATATATATATATTAAAATGTATTCTATTTAATTTTTCAGATTATTATTATTATTTTTTTTATAGTTTATAGTTGTCTATACTTCCCCTGTTTGGATAAAAGTGTCTGATTGATGAACATCTAAATGTAAATGATCTCTGTTATGATTGGCTCAGTAGATTAGTGAGGGATGTGTGACATATTTACTGATTGATTTGATTGGTGTGTTTGTGTGTGGTGGGCGGCAGGTCCGAGGTCAGTCCGAGCGGAGCCATGATGGAGGAGGAGCGGAGGGATCTGAGGATGTGGATGAGGAGGAAACAGAGAGAACGACTGACGGAATACCGTAAACAGAGAGAAGAGAAGAGAGAGAGCGAGCGCAGACCCTTCATCTCTCCGCTCACACGCGTGAGACGCTTCAGATCAAACATGATCTTCTAATCACACTGTTTGCTTTTCATCAGAACTATTCTCAGAATCAGTATTCCACAGTTTTTCTTCATCCAAAGCCTTATTTCTGTTGGATTATGAACCATGTATTATTAGCATATTGATTTAGAATTTTAGTGATTTATTTTATATATATATATTAATTAGTGCTGGTCAGAATTAAATGCTTTTGATATTTTATTTAAAAAAATCGTAAAAATCTAACCTTTCATTGAAGTCAAAGAATTGAAAGTGGGGGGAAATCACATTATAAAATAAATGTTTTTCTCCAAAACATGTTGGGAACAATTAGTGTTTATATATATATATATATAAATATATATATATATATATATATATATATATTATATATATATATATATATATATATATATATAATATATATATATATATAATATATATATATTTACTAACATTCAAAATCAATAAAATCACTACCATTCAAAAATTTGGGGTTGGTAGGATTTTTTAATTTTTTATTATGTTTTAAAATTGTTTTATGTTTTTAAAAGAAGTCTCTTCTGCTCACCAAAGCTGCATTCATTTGATCAAAAATACTGTAAAAAATGAAATATTGTTAAAAAAATCATAACAATCAAAATTTGTAATTGATGATAATGTTATATAGAGGCCATACATTATAGATATTTTCTTGGAAAAACTTGTGCAGCACTTTGCTTTGGATCTGAACAATCTCTAGCTTTTCCCCATAAGTTTTAAAGTCTATAAGTAAAGCTTGAAGCTTTGCACAAAACTCTTGATAACTTTAGTTTTCTGAATAATTCCCCTCCGTTTCAGAATCCAACCTCTGTAGATCTGGCAACCAACAAGAAAAGCAAAGAAGAAAGAGACAGGTATGATTATGTATTACGTGTGTTAAACTAACATTAGTTGTGTACAGAATGATTTTATTTTTTATCATTTTATAGAGAGCCTAAGTCCCTCCCCTCCGCTTTCGGCTCATGGGACCTTATTTCGGAAAAAAATATGTTTGGTAGTCAATGGCGAGAGACAGCTTATCTTTTTTATTCCGTCTGAACTGTGCCCTGAATTACACATATGATGTTTGTCCATTTAAAAGATAATTATGAAAGTCACAGTTTGTCATAAAACAGAAGAGTAACATTTAGTTTTATGTGAAAATCGCTCAATGAACTACATCTCTCGTCTCGCACTGTGTACGTCACCAAGCTCGTGTGTGTGGAGTCTGGTACAAAACACACACGCATGACGGCGTAACGTTATGATTATAACGTTAGATAGGGTGGAACGTACACATAAGTCACGGTTCGGTTCATACCTCGTTCAGACGTCACGGTTCGGTACGATTTCGGTACAGTGGAGTGAAAAGCAAAACAAAAATGCAGAAGGCATTTTTATAAATGTCTTAAGCCTTGTATTTTTTAAATAAGTTTTATTAATAAAGGCATAGAACCAGTTTACTTGTAGTGCACTGACAGGAGTTTTTATATAATTAGTTTATTTATTAAATTATTAAAAAGATGAAAAGACCTTGAGATATGTTTGGTAATTGTACCTGAATGAATTTAAAATTAATTTGCTCTTTCAGATCAATATATTTGTTTTCCTTCATTTTTAGTTAACCCTAACTTTATTCTCATCTGAATTATAAATAATTTATTTCCGTATAAAATAATACTACCTTTAAAAACTTTTGTTAACATTTGTAGTAGGGGTGGAACGGTACATGTATTCGTATCGAACCGAAACGGTACGGGCGTCACGGTTCGGTGCACGAATTTGCACGTAGAATACACGGTACAAAAACGGCGCGCGCGAGAGAGAGCGAGAGAGAGAGAGAGCGCGAGAGAGCGAGAGAGAGAGAGAGAGAGAGAGAGAGAGAGAGAGAGAGAGAGAGAGAGAGAGAGAGAGAGAGAGAGGAGAGAGAGAGAGAGAGAGAGAGAAGAGAGAGAGAAAGAGAGAGGCGCCCATTGTGTGTGTCTGCGCGCGCGTGTGCGAGAGAGAGGCGCGATGAACAGTCAGTGTGTGTGTGTGTGTGTGTGTGTGTGTGTTTGCGCGCGTGCGAGAGAGATCTCTCGTGCGCGATCAAACAGTGGAAACATACTCCGTCATTTTTTCATACAGGACATCATTAAAACTGCAAAGTGTTTAATGTTTACTTATATTTTTGTGTACACTTGCAATAAAACACAACATTGTGCTTTTGTTACACTCTAAACTCGTGTCAAACTGTAACCTACAAATGTTAACAAAAGTTTTTAAAGGTAGTATTATTTTATACGGAAATAAATTATTTATAATTCAGATGAGAATAAAGTTAGGGTTAACTAAAATGAAGGAAAACAAATATATTGATCTGAAAGAGCAAATTAATTTTAAATTCATTCAGGTACAATTACCAAACATATCTCAAGGTCTTTTCATCTTTTTAATAATTTAATTAATAAACTAATTATATAAAACTCCTGTCAGTGCACTACAAATAAACTGGTTCTATGCCTTTATTAATAAAACTTATTTAAAAAATACAAGGCTTAAGACATTTATAAAAAATGCCTTCTGCATTTTTGTTTTGCTTTTCACTCCATTGTACCGAAATCGTACCGAACCATGACGTCTGAACCGAGGTATGAACCGAACCGTGACTTATGTGTACCGTTCCACCCCTAATTTGTAGGTTACAGTTTGACAAGAGTTTAGAGTGTGACAAAAGCACAATGTTGTGTTTTATTGCAAGTGTACACAAAAGTAAACAGTAAACACTTTGCAGTTTTAATGATGTCCTGTATGAAAAAATGACGGAGTATGTTTCCACTGTTGGATCGCGCACGAGAGATCTCTCTCGCACGCGCGCAAACACACACAGACACACTGACTGTTCATCGCGCCTCTCTCTCGCACACGCGCGCGCAGACACACACAATGTTCATCGCGTCTCTCTCTCTCTCTCTCTCTCTCTCTCTCTCTCTCTCTCTCTCTCTCTCTCTCTCTCGCGCGCCGCGCGTTTTTGTACCGTGTATTCTACGTGCAAATTCGTGCACCGAACCGTGACGCCCGTACCGTTTCGGTTCGATACGAATACATGTACCGTTCCACCCCTAACGTTAGACTATAGAGAAATTGACAGAGTTAGCTTCAGTAAGGTTAGCTTCAGTAAGGTTAGCTTCAGTAAGGTTAGCTTAGCTTCAGTAAGGTTAGCTTCAGAAAGGTTAGCTTCGGTAAGGTTAGCTTCAGTAAGGTTAGCTTCAGTAAGGTTAGCTTCGGTAAGGTTAGCTTCGGTAAAGTTAGCTTCGGTAAAGTTAGCTTCAGTAAGGTTAGCTTCGGTAAGGTTAGCTTCAGTAAAGTTAGCTTCAGTAAGGTTAGCTTCGGTAAGGTTAGCTTCGGTAAAGTTAGCTTCAGTAAGGTTAGCTTCGGTAAAGTTAGCTTTGGTAAGGTTAGCTTCAGTAAGGTTAGCTTCGGTAAGGTTAGCTTCAGTAAAGTTAGCTTCAGTAAGGTTAGCTTCGATAAAGTTAGCTTCGGTAAAGTTAGCTTCAGTAAGGTTAGCTTCGGTAAGGTTAGCTTCGGTAAGGTTAGTTTCAGTAAGGTTAGCTTCAGTAAAGTCAGCTTCAGTAAAGTCAGCTTCAGTAAGGTTAGCTTCAGTAAGGTTAGCTTCAGTAAAGTTAGCTTCAGTAAGGTTAGCTTCAGTAAGGTTAGCTTCAGTGAGGTTAGCTTCGGTAAGGTTAGCTTCAGTAAGGTTAGCTTCTGTAAGGTTAGCTTCAGTAAGGTCAGCTTCAGTAAAGTCAGCTTCAGTAAAGTCAGCTTCAGTAAAGTCAGCTTCAGTAAAGATAGCTTCAGTAAAGTCAGCTTCAGTAAGGTCAGCTTCAGTAAGTTAGCTTCACTAAAGTCAGCTTCAGTAAAGTCAGCGTCAGTAAAGTCAGCTTCAGTAAAGTCAGCTTCAGTGAAGTCAGCTTAGTAAAGTTCAGCTTCAGTAAAGTCAGCTTTGTAAAGCAGCGTCAGTAAGTCAGCTTAGTAAAGTCAGCTTCAGTAAAGTCAGCTTCAGTAAAGTCAGCTTTAGTAAAGTCAGCGTCAGTAAAGTCGCTTCAGTAAAGTTAGCTTCAGTGAAGTCAGCGTCAGTAAAGTCTAGCGTCAGTAAAGTCAGCTCAGTAAAGTCAGCGTCGTAAAGTCAGCGTCAGTAAAGTCAGCTTCAGTAAGTCAGCTTCAGTAAGGTCAGCTTCAGTAGTCAGCTTAGTAAAGTCAGCGTCAGTAAAGTCAGCTTAGTAAAGTCAGCTTCAGTAAAGTCAGCTTCAGTAAAGTCAGCTTTCAGTAAAGTCAGCGTCAGTAAGTCAGCTTAGTAAAGTCAGCTTCAGTAAGTCAGCTAGTAAAGTCAGCTTCGTAAGTCAGTTTGTAAGTCAGCTTCAGTAAAGTCAGCTTATTAAGTCAGCTTCAGTAAAGTCAGCTTTAGTAAAGTCAGCTTCAGTAAAGTCAGCGTCAGTAAAGTCAGCGTCAGTAAAGTCAGCGTCAGTAAAGTCAGCTTCAGTAAAGTCAGCTTCAGTAAGGTTAGCTTCAGTAAGGTTAGCTTCAGTAAGTTAGCTTCAGTAAAGTTAGCTTCAGTAAAGTCAGCGTCAGTAAAGTCAGCTTCAGTAAAGTAGCTTGCTTCAGTAAGGTTAGCTTCGGTAAGGTTAGCTTCAGTAAGTTAGCTTCAGTAAGGTTAGCTTCAGTAAGGTTAGCTTCAGTAAAGTCAGCTTCAGTAAAGTCAGCCTCAGTAAAGTCAGCCTCAGTAAGTTCAGCTTCAGTAAAGTTAGCTTCAGTAAAGTCAGCGTCAGTAAGTCAGCGTCAGTAAAGTCAGCGTCAGTAAAGTCAGCTTCAGTAAAGTCAGCTTCAGTAAAGTCAGCTTCAGTAAAGTCAGCGTCAGTAAAGTCAGCTTCAGTAAAGTCAGCTTCAGTAAAGTCAGCTTCAGTAAAGTCAGCTTCAGTAAGGTTAGCTTCAGTAAGGTTAGCTTCAGTAAAGTTAGCTTCAAAGGTTAGCTCTGTAAGGTTAGCTTCTGTAAGGTTAGCTTCAGTAAAGTTAGCTTCAGTAAGGTTAGCTTCTGTAAGGTTAGCTTCAGTAAGGTTAGCTTCAGTAAGGTTAGCTTCAGTAAGGTTAGCTTCAGTAAAGTTAGCTTCAGTAAGGTTAGCTTCTGTAAGGTTAGCTTCAGTAAGGTTAGCTTCAGTAAAGTCGCTTCAGTAAAGTCGGGTTCAGTAAGGTTAGCTTCAGTAAAGTCAGCGTCAGTAAAGTTAGCTTCAGTAAAGTCAGCTTCAGTAAGGTTAGCTTCAGTAAGGTTAGCTTCAGTAAGGTTAGCTTCAGTAAGGTTAGCTTCAGTAAAGTTAGCTTCAGTAAGGTTAGCTTCAGTAAGGTTAGCTTCAGTAAAGTTAGCTTCAGTAAGGTTAGCTTCAGTAAAGTTAGCTTCATTCATTGAGAGAAAAGTTTATGAGTCACAGTAGCCTTTGGTTTGTAGATCTGTAATTAAGTATTTTCACAGTCTTATAAACCTCAACAGTTTACATCAACTGTCGACTTATCTTGACTTTAAAATGTATCTTTTAAATTGACAAAATCATATGTGTAATTCAGGCACTTCATTACGGGGTCCAAATATTATGTTCTCTCGCCATGATACCATGCAATATATTTCCGAATAAGGTCCCATGGTGGTTCGACCGAAGGGGAGGCTTAGGCTCTGTATACGGTTATTTGTCATCCAACATCAGTCTGATAGCTCCGCCCCTTCCGGTACATAATTAAAGCTGCGACAGTTGAATGCATGAAGTGACCAATATTCCACATTTTGGTTTTTCAGGTAATTAAGTGCATTTGCAAGCATTTGAAGTGCACTTTATATTTTGGGAATTTTCAGTTTGAATACCTATAGTTCCAGTCCTTATTCTGATTGCTCAATAGTGTTTTATTCACAATAAAACACGGACCGCTTCACCAACGGTTCTATGTATCACTACACAACACCCTAGCAACCACTCTTAGCACACAAACACGTGATTCTCATTATATTGTTTCATTAAAGCTTATAGAGTATTATTGATGAGAGATCGAGTAAGCGAGTGTGCATTTACAGCATAGATATGGATTTTTCCTTCAGATCAGTGATATATTCATAATAATAAATCAAGTTTTGAATGTCCGCTGCGATATCTTGTCCTTTCAACGGTTTAAGGGTTTTTTCCCGAGCCTTGATGCTAATCATCCGTCAGTTGCGTCTTTGTTCACAGTTCACACCAAGTTTCAGTCCTTTCAGTGTAAAAGTCTTCTCTACTGACGACTCACTCATAAAGACAGTTTTTGTCGCCATCTACTGGTGAAATAATGCATGTAACTTCTGTTGCTGTTGACAGTCAGGGACTATTTTTTCCAGCGGAAGGAAGGCTTTTAGTGATTTTACATCATGAAAGTTGCATTGATACATATATTTTTTGGCTTTAATATTTGTATTGTGTGGTAACCGTTTTATAAAAGCATTAAGGAACGAGAGGCTAGTGCTGTAATGTGAATAAGTTCCCGATACAGCACTAGCCTCTCCTACTTTATTGCTTACATAAAATAGTGCATAATTGGGACGCGCCTATTCAGTGATTTCACACATGCTTCATTTCAATTCCCTTTTATTGTCATTGCATGTATTATACCATGAAATTAATTAGCAAACTTAATTTCATTGTATAATACATGCAATGACAATAAAAGGAAACTGAAATTGAAATGAAGCATGTGCGTCCCAATTCTCATATTATTCCATGTTTTCTCAGGATGGTTCTTCAGGAGCATCATGAACAGAGAACTCGTGACGCCTGTAGTCTGATCTCAGACCTGCTCACGACACCACTGAACCTTCCCACAATCCCCCACCAGACGCTCAGGTCAGTGCCATCACCATGGGGAAATCTCTGACACAAATATGATTTTTCCAGATGAGTTTTTTTTTTTTTACTCTTTTAATTGCTTTTATAACCATTTTAATTTTCCTTGCTTTTATTTTGTGATTATTTTAATTCCTTTCTGTGTAAAGCACTTTAAACAGACTTTTTATCACTCTTAAAACTAGACTTGATCAAGTGTCGTATGGGTCACAAGTTTGACCCATGTTTTTTTACTTTACTTAAAGCAACACTATGTAACTTTTTTTACCTTAAAATAATGTTTCCAAAGTCTTATCAGTGGTTCATCAAGTCGTAACAGGGTGAAAGGCACGTCTGCCATCGCCTGACGGGGTCTTTATCGCTTTTACTGGCACTATGTAACTTCGGGGTTCTGGTAGTAACCCAACCACAAAAAGAACTACAAAATTCGACTGCTTTACGTCAAGCGCTACAAAAGTCATTATTTAGTTTTTCTTTGTTTCTGATGTCGCAATACATCATCCTTTCATGAAATCATGTAACATACTCTACCTTGTCTGTGGACATCGTTCATTCTAAAGCCGGTGCTGGGTAAACAGCGAGCGTGCGTGCGACGGTAGGCTAAATTATTTACGACAGCGGCAATGGACAATTTTGTTTCCAACCAGTAGGGCGACCGAAGAGGAAAAGTTACTTGGTGTTACTTTAAATGTGAAGACCCAACTTTATGCATGTTTTGTAAGATTCCCTTATCTGTAAAACATATTTTATTGGATTGTCCTGGACTTAATACAAGCAGAATGCTCTTTTATGAAGTTACTTCACTTAAGGACATATTTAATAAGATTATGCCTGAAACGGTTTTACATTTTTTTATCATAATGTTAATTTAAAGAATCTTCTATAATATGACTTGCCGTTTTTATTGTATTTAAATGATATTTGTATTTTTGTAATTGAATTTTTACCATTAAATAGCTTTGAATGCTGACATGGCATTAAATAAAATAATCTGAATCTGAAAAGCACTTTATATTACCATAGTGGATGAAATGTGCTATATAGCCATTTTCAAGAAACGGCTGAAGACGCATCGTTTTCGGCAACACTTGATTCATTAATACGAACACTTTCTCTTCTATTCTATATCTATTTTAAAAAACTGCGTTAGTGATCATAGCACTTGCATATTGTTGTCCTATTGTTAGTTTCACTGCTTCTATTGCTCTCATTTGTAAGTCACTTTTGATAAATGTTAATGTAAATATGAAATATAAACTTGCATTCCTGTTCCATCTGTGCAACGCCTTCTGCAATTAACTAAAAGTGATGCATCCTTACAGGAACCTTTTGGCAACTCTCTGTGTTTGAGACGGAGCCAGTGTTTTGTTTTGAGCACAAATCACGCTTAATATCCTCTGTGTTTCAGGAGCAGAAGTCAATCCTCTGGGAAAAATAAGAGGATTCCCAAGAACCAGAGCGGACCACACAGACGCTCGGCCTCTTCTCTGGGAAAGACTGTTGTGCTTCAGGAGAGATCTGCGGGAAAAGCCCACGGCTCATTAACCCAGAGGCTCGGGCTGCACAGACCAGGTTCATATTGTGTAATTGACTGATTTCGTTTATTAAAGGTGATCGTGATTAATCTCTCGTCTCACATTCAGCCAGTGATCTCCCAGGCGATCGGTTATCCCAGGTTACTCGGCGCGGGATGCTGTCCGACCTGAGGACCAGACGAGGGACAAACACCGGTCATCAGAGTATGCAGTTTCTGAATTAGTTTTCATAAAAATATCAGAATCAGAATGAGGTTTATAACCAAGTGTGTGCACAAGGAATTTGTCTTGGTGAAACTTCTAGTAAACAAAATACAGTTTTGTATTTTTTTTTTCACTAGTGTGTGCAGGACACTATAGTTCATTTATGTACGTGAGGATCGCAAAATGAAGTAAACTGTGACATATTATACCCAGATATTCTTCATACAGTTTCATAAAATTTGGGACCAAATATTATTCCGACACTTTGAGCTGATCATGTTTTGCTGAAGTGTTTTTTCTTTAATAACTAATGCTCTTTTTACACTCAGACTGAACAACATGAAGCATTGCTGGGTCACTGGTTGAGCTAAACTGGTATTATCTAATTGTGTAGTTAAATTTAACAGATATTCAACATAATTCATGTGTGAGAGTCTAACAGAAGAACGGACAAAACCAGTGAAATATCAACTGAGTTCTGCTCATATTTTATTACCATTTTCTAAACTATAGCGAATAAACTGATAATGTGAAAAATGTTTCTGAATAAATTGTTGTTTGACTGTATGTATATACACACAATAAATAAAACATACAAAATATGTATATGTATGGCATAATTTACTGATATATTTATGCAAGGATGTATGCGAATATACAACATTCCTTAATATATTCACGTTTGTTCTTCTGTAGTGATGAAAAATGGCTTCCACACGTCTACAGCAAAACCGAGAGTAGTGAAAGAGAAAGATCATGTGGAAGAAAGAGATGATGATGACATCTACAGGACTCATCCTCGTTTCAGACCGGTGAGGAGTTCACAAACACTAACTAATGTGACTTACCAATATAATAAAGCTGGCATATAGACCTTCTGTAGCCACGCCCCCTTTCAACGCTGAGCTCGTCGTCTTTTGACTTCCGGTCTGTATTTTCACAGCGGATCTTGCGTAGTTATGAATGAACGGCTCGTTTAAAAAAATTCCAAGGTCCATTTGTTAAAACATAAGCTTTACAATGCTCAAACATTATGCTAATGATAACTTTCGTTAGCTCTACAATAAGTAAATCAACTTCACCAGCTATTACTCCTGGACAGCGATGCCATAGAAATATACAGAGCGAACGCAAAAACAAAAGTTCAAGGACAATATTCTAAAGATGGCGGCGCCCTCGTTCCTCTGGTGCGTAAGGTCTACCGGTGTCCTGAACCCTCTGATTGTCATTTTACAGCAAACATTTTAAATTGAAATATATATATATATATATATCCAGTGTAATAGTGCAATAAAGTGCAGTTCATTATCAGTTCATGCTAAGTAATGTAGTTGACTTATTTTAACTAATGAACTTTATTGTAAAGTGTTACAAAAATAATAATAATGAAATGAATACGTGAGGGTTACTTTACTTTATTGCTTATTTTTACTGGGACAATGCACAATTAAGAGTTAGCTAACAGCTCATCTACATGTGCTGTCCCTGTGCAGGTAAACAAATAAAATAACCTATAATATTACATATTTGTTCTGATAGTAGCCAGTACTGACGCTCGGTTTTAAAACGCTATCAATGCCTCAGATGTTTATGGGTAAGGAACAAACAAGAAGGGTTATAGACAATGTTACATTTAATTTAAAAAACATCAAGCACCAGCTTTCTCAATCCGCTGGTTAAGGCAAGTATACAGTGCTGGAAACATTATACTAGCGTTGTGTTCTGCACATACGCCTTATTGCACAGAAGATCATGTGACTTGTGTTTTCTCCAGGATGAAGAATCGTTCACACCAGTGGATCATCTGCGAGATCTGGACCTGGACTCTGTAAGCAGCGGCAGTGTCCTGAGTAAACTGGACTGGGCCGCCATCGAGAGGATCGTGGCCGAGGACGAGCAGAACTGAGACGTGTTTCACTAAACCTCCTGTTTTCACTCCAGATGTTGCGCAGATGTTGACTGTGAATGATTGTGCTATTTGTGTATGTGTATCATTTGTGTCTTGACTGTTTAAGTAAGTTGTCGGCACAGATTTGTGCGGAATAAACAAGAATCTCTCACAGGTGCAGTGTTGGTTTTCTTCCACATCGAGTCATTTCTGGACGCATGAGCTCTCCACAAACAACCCAGGCCTTCAAATGTCTTTAACAATTAACATTTAACAATTAACATTTCTAGGTTCTAATTACATTTAATCATTAAGCAGACTAATGTGTGATTGGTAATACTGTACTTTCATTTGTTTACATTAGTTAACATAAACTAATACTTCTACAACATTTATTAATCGTAATGTTAATTTCAACATTTACTAATAGATTTTTATATCACACCAGACATCAAACTCTTCACCTAATTGTATTTTTAACGAAGTAAAGATTAATAAATGCTGTATATTGCTCGTTCATGATAACTATTGCATTGAGTAATGCTAATGAATGGGAGCGTACTGTAAAGTGTGTTGGTGTAATTTACAGTTGAATTTGTCTAATTGCATTTCTAAGATTTGTTTATTTGACGATCCTTTAATAAAATACTGTGAAACGGAAGATCTCATATCTCCCAATTATTAATCACGTCGTTAAAAATGAGACCTGAGCTGAAATATTGTCTTCAGACTGAAAGAAGCACAATTTCTATGAAGAAATATAATTGTTTTATATTAATTAATAGCGACAACACTTTACAATAAGGTTCTGTTTGTTAGCATACGTTAACAAACTAACAATGAAACATGACTACTGTCTATGCTTAGTTATTGCTAATCTCAAAATGGACTAATATTATTAAGATCGAAAGTTGTGTTAACATATTACCTTATTATCCATTATTATTCAGACAATAATGAGAGAATTTCATCTTCAGATTAGTTGGAATACAATCGTGTATTTATATTATCAGCTTCATAAATAATGGATTTTGTATAAAAAAAATACAAGGCACAAAATAAAATAAAATAGGGACAATACAAGGGAAAAATATTTATGATAAAATTATTTATCAATTTTTTTTATTTATAGACAAAATTTTAAATAATTTTTATCCCGTTTAACAAAATACTCAGTAAAAGCTTCAAGACAAACATTTCAGTAACCGAGGACTTTTATTTAGAAGAGACTTTTATTTTGACGTCCAGCGTCCCGGAAGTGTCCGATATTATTGTCATGGCTGATCAGAGCAGTGATTCTGGTAAGTTTGTGAGTTTTATTCTTGTTTTATAAATAGTTTCTCTCTTATAGGTGAGATGAATGTGTTTAAACTGCAGGACAGTGTTTTGCTGAAAGCTGTGGTGGTTTAATGAAGTCAAATACTGTCAGAGCAGCGGTTATAATGATCTGAGGCTCCTAAGGCACATGTGACTATGAAGATTATTTAATAATAATAATTCAAATATAGGAGTCTTCAGCCTTCGTTTCTATCACTCATTGACTGCCGAATGAGTGAATATGTTTGCAATACCATGTTGGTTGGGCTTGTACCATGGTAGCACTATGGTATTCGTTAAAGTGCCCTGGATATCTAAGTTATATACTATACTATATAGTAGTATAGTATATCCATACACTATATAGCACTCGATATAATGCTATAATATTTAATTATAATTGGCATATAGTTTGCATTTCTTTTGAAAAGGTAGACATATTCTCTTAATTTCCCTTTAGATTATTGTTATTATTTAATCAGTTTTATGTTGTTAAATTTTTGCCTATCACCCATAAATTATTAATCGATGTAAATAAATACATACACAAACTTTATATTTTTAATATAAAAGTAATAATAGTAATATAAATTCCGAAATTAAACTCTAATTTCCCTCTTTAGATTATTATCCATTTTTTTTCATTTTATGAAATTTTGCCTCCCACCCACACACATTCATCATTCAAAATAAACAAATATACATTGAAGTTCTTTTTGTGAAGGTAATAATGAATAATAATGAAAATCATTTTTTAACTTTAGATTAATTTGTCATTATTTTATCATCTTTGCCTGCTAGCCTCAAATTATTCATTATTCAAAATAAATCAATAAATAAATATACTTTTTATAAAGGTAATAATATAAATTCTGCAATAATATAAATAATAGATATTCTAAAATGACACAATAATTTCCCCTATAGATTATTATTAATATTGTTTAATAACATTTGCCTAAAACCCATACATTGTTCGTAGTAATACCTTTAGATAATATTACTATTTGTCTTTTTTAATTTTTATTAATTTATATTTTATAGATTTTAGCCACCCATAAATGATTCATCATTCAAAATATATGAATGCATTGTGTTGTTTTCTGTGATTGTCAGGTGACTCCAGTAACGATGCAGACATCTCGTCAGTCATGGGCTTCTCTGGATTCGGTGAGTGTTTCAGCTCAGACGTCACAGAAGCGCGCGCGTGTGTGTGTGTGTGTGTGTGTGTGTGTGTGTGTGTGTGTGTGTGTGTGTGTGTGTCAGAGTCACATGATCACTTGTAATATTTCTTTGACTCTCAGGAAAGAAAGCTCGAACCTTTGACCTGGAGGCCATGTTTGAGCAGACGAGGCGGACGGCCATCGAGAGAAGTCAGCGAGCTTTAGGTCAGTGTGATTATTTACCTGTGATTCTGTCTCAAAGACGCCATTTTAACCTCGATCTTCTTCACCGTCACAGAAGAGCGTCAGAAACACGAGGTTCAGGAGAGCAGTGGCTTTCGTCCCGTCAGCGCCAAAGAGAAACCGTCCACATCCACGTCCAGGTAACGTCTCTCTTCGATGAGGACAAGCAGCGTTCAGCTGACATTTACATTTAAATGAAAATGTACCCCATGATTTACTCACACTTGAGTCATCCTAGGTGTATATGATATTCTTCTCTCAGACGAATATAATAGGAGTTATATTAAAAAATGCCCTGGCTCTTCCAAGCTTTATAATGGCAGTGAATGGCCGTTTCTGGTTTGAAGTCCATAAAAGTGCATCTATCCATCATAAAAGTTCATATATCCATCATACAAGTGCATATATCCATCATAAAAGTGCATCTATCCATGATAAAAGTTCATATATCATCATAAAAGTTCATATATCCATCATACAAGTGCATCTATCCATCATAAAAGTGCATCTGTCGGCTCAGTCACCATGAGTCTCTCCTGTGTTTGTCTAAACAGGAAACAGGAAGCTGAGAGTGACAGTGACTCTGATGTCATCGGCCCACCGCTGCCTCCTCAGAAGGAAGAGGAGGATGATGATGATGATGATGATGATGTTGTCGGACCTCCACTTCCGCCCGGATACAAGCGCAGCAACGCTGACAGCGACAGTGATGATGACGATGAAGATGATGATGAAGATGATGTACGTGTATTTTTCATCTTTTTACTCCCATGAACATATTCGATGGCTAGTTTATATTATATACAATCAAATCAAAATGTATTCAGACACCTTCAACATTTCTCACATTATCACAGTTTATTCGCTATAGTTTAGAAAATGGTAAAAAAATATGATCAGAACTCAGTTGATATTTGACTGGTTTTGTCCGTCCTTCTGTTAGACTCTCACACATGAATTATGTTGAATATCTGTCAGCTGTTAAAGACACCTAACCCCAGCTGCTCCCGACGAGCTGGATGGCGCCTTGCATGGCTGACACCGCCGTCGGTGTATGAATGAGTAAATGAATGGTGAATGCGAGGCAATGTGTAAAGCGCTTTGGTGGCCATGGGTCAGTTAAAAGCACTATATAAATGCAGTCCATTTACCATTTACATGACGAGTGATTAGATGTATGACGAGAGACACATGACCAGTGATGAGATGTATGACGAGAGACACATGACGAGAAACACATGACGAAAGACACATGACGAGTGATGAGATCATGTATGACGAGAGACACATGACAAGTGATGAGATCATGTATGACGAGAGACACATGACGAGTGATGAGATCATGTATGACGAGAGACACATGACGAGAGACACATGACGAGTGATGAGATGTATGACGAGAGACACATGACGAGTGATGAGATCATGTATGACGAGAGACACATGACGAGTGATGAGATCATGTATGACGAGAGACACATGACGAGAGACACATGACGAGTGATGAGATCATGTATGACGAGAGACACATGACGAGTGATGAGATCATGTATGACGAGAGACACATGACGAGAGACACATGACGAGTGATGAGATCATGTATGACGAGAGACACATGACGAGAGACACATGACGAGTGATGAGATCATGTATGACGAGAGACACATGACGAGAGACACATGACGAGTGATGAGATGTATGACGAGAGACACATGACGAGAGACACATGACGAGTGATGAGATGTATGACGAGAGACACATGACGAGTGATGAGATGTATGACGAGAGACACATGGCGAGTGATGAGATGTATGACGAGAGACACATGACGAAAGACACATGACGAATGACAAGAGACATGACGAGTGATGAGATCATGTATGACGAGGAACATGACGAGAGACACATGACGAGTGATGAGATGTATGACGAGAGACACATGACGAGAGACACATGACGAGTGATGAGATCATGTATGACGAGAGACACATGACGAGTGATGAGATCATGTATGACGAGAGACACATGACGAGAGACACATGACGAGTGATGAGATACATGTATGACGAGAGACACATGACGAGAGACACATGACGAGTGATGAGATCATGTATGACGAGAGACACATGACGAGAGACACATGACGAGTGATGAGATGTATGACGAGAGACACATGACGAGTGATGAGATGTATGACGAGAGACATGACGAGTGATGAGATGTATGACGAGAGACACATGGCGAGTGATGAGATGTATGACGAGAGACACATGACGAAAGACACATGACGAATGACAAGAGACATGACGAGTGATGAGATCATGTATGACGAGAGACACATGACGAGTGATGAGATGTATGACGAGAGACACATGACGAGTGATGAATGTATGACGAGAGACACATGACGAGAGACACATGACGAAAGACACATGACGAATGACAAGAGACATGACGAGTAATGAGACGTATGACGAGAGAAACATGACAAGAGACATGACGAGAGACACATGACGAGTGATGAGACACATGACGAGTAATGAGACGTATGACGAGAGAAACATGACAAGAGACATGACGAGAGACACATGACGAGTGTGAGACGTATGACGAGAGACGTATGACGAGAGACGTATGACAGAGACGTATGACGAGAGACACATGACGAGTGTGAGACGTATGACGAGAGACGTATGACGAGAGACGTATGACGAGAGACGTATGACGAGAGACGTATGACGAGAGACGTATGACGAGTGATGAGATCATGTATGACGAGAGACACATGACGAGTGATGAGATCATGTATGACGAGAGACACATGACGAGTGATGAGATCATGTATGACGAGAGACACATGACGAGAGACACATGACGAGTGATGAGATCATGTATGACGAGAGACACATGACGAGAGACACATGACGAGTGATGAGATGTATGACGAGAGACACATGACGAGAGACACATGACGAGTGATGAGATGTATGACGAGAGACACATGACGAGTGATGAGATGTATGACGAGAGACATGACGAGTGATGAGATGTATGACGAGAGACACATGACGAGTGATGAGATGTATGACGAGAGACACATGACGAGTGATGAGATGTATGACGAGAGACACATGACGAAAGACACATGACGAATGACAAGAGACATGACGAGTGATGAGATCATGTATGACGAGAGACACATGACGAGTGATGAGATGGATGACGAGAGACACATGACTAGTGACACATGACGAGAAGAACGTATGACGAGAGACACATGAACAAGAGACGACATGGAAAGACGAGAGACATGACAATGAGACATGACGATGATGAGACGATGAATGATGAGATGTATGACGAGAGACAATGACGAGTATGACGAATGACGAAGAACATGACGATGACAATGAGACGTTATGACAGAGTGATGAGTATGAGACGAGAAGACGAGTGATGAGACACATGACGAGTAATGAGACGTATGACGAGAGAACGTATGACGAGAGACATGACGAGGAGACACAGACGAGTATGAGACGTAGACGAGAGACTGAATGACGAGAGAGACGTAGACGAGAGACGTATGACGAGAGACGTAGCGCGTATGACGAGAGACGTATGACGAGAGACGTATGACGAGAGACGTATGCGAGAGACGTATGACGAGAGACGTATGACGAGAGACGTATGCGAGAGACGTATGACGAGAGACGTATGCCGAGAGACGTATGCCGAGAGACGTATGCGAGAGACGTATGCCGAGAGACGTATGCCGAGAGACGTATGACGAGAGACGTATGACGAGAGACGTATACGAGAGACGTATGACGAGAGACGTATGACGAGAGACACATGACGAGTGATGAGACGTATGACGAGAGACGTATGACGAGAGACGTATACGAGAGACGTATGACGAGAGACGTATGACGAGAGACGTATGCCGAGAGACGTATGCCGAGAGACGTATGACGAGAGACGTATGACGAGAGACGTATGACGAGAGACGTATGACGAGAGACGTATGACGAGTGATGAGATCATGTATGACGAGAGACACATGACGAGTGATGAGATCATGTATGACTAGAGACACATGACGAGAGACACATGACGACTGATGAGATCATGTATGACGAGAGACACATGACGAGAGACACATTACGAGTGATGAGATGTATGACGAGAGACACATGACGAGTGATGAGATCATGTATGACGAGAGACACATGACGAGAGACACATGACGAGTGATGAGATCATGTATGACGAGAGACACATGACGAGTGATGAGATCATGTATGACGAGAGACACATGACGAGAGACACATGACGAGTGATGAGATCATGTATGACGAGTAGGTATGTAACGATTCACTCGCAACCGGTTGAAAATCGATACAAATGTGTGACGATTCAAATTGGTTGAAATGTTAAACGAATCGCGATACACGTTTTTAAACTGTGGTCACCTACTGTGAAGTTGTGAACCTCGCTTTACAGGCACAATAGCAGCAAGCACACACTGGCGCGAAGCTAGCGAGTGTTTTTACTTCATTCATGGAACTTGAGCTGAAAACGCTCGGTTTGCTCCGCTCGCGCCGCGCCATGTGTTTGACGGCGCGTGCACAACAGTCTATGGAACACACATGGCGCGGCAAGCGTAGATGTTGACGTTGACTCATTCAAATCGGAGGTGTGGCGGCATTTTGACTTTCCGTAAACTAATAATAATCACCACCGTGAGAAGCACAAGTCACCTCCGTTTTCATGGAAAAGGCATTAATACGACAAGTGCGAGAGCCACGGAGACAGGTGCATCAGTGTTTCCGTGGCAACCAGGTGTTGTATTTATTTTACTATCTCTTTCTCTAAATGTGTACATGGATTTTTATATATTCACAATTTATTGATGGTTATGGCATATTTTTCTAAATGTGTGTTGTTGTTTTTTTACTCGTGCTAGTGTAATGATACAAATTATAACAAAATTAAAACCCCTCTAAATGTGGTACTAATTTTACATAGTCTTTTACTGAGTGTGCAAAGGTACCAGTGCCCCCCCTCTTGACCAGACAGACAGAAACACTGAGTTGAAACAACCTTGAAGGGATTTTTTTTTTATTTCGGTTTTTTTTTTTTTTTTTTTTTTTTTTTTTTTTAATTAAAAAGAAATGTGCAGCATTTTGTCTAAGAAATAATACAAGGGACACTTTTTCATTTATAATTTCTTAAATGAATCACTGATAAAAAAAAATCGTGAGAAAATCGTATCGTGAAACCAATATCGTGAATCGTATCGCATCGTGAGTTGAGTGAATCGTTACATCCCTAATGACGAGAGACACATGACGAGAGACACATTACGAGTGATGAGATGTATGACGAGAGACACATGACGAGAGACACATGACGAGTGATGAGATCATGTATGACGAGAGACACATGACGAGAGACACATGACGAGTGATGAGATCATGTATGACGAGAGACACATGACGAGAGACACATGACGAGTGATGAGATGTATGACGAGAGACACATGACGAGAGACACATGACGAGTGATGAGATGTATGACGAGAGACACATGACGAGTGATGAGATGTATGACGAGAGACATGACGAGTGATGAGATGTATGACGAGAGACACATGACGAGTGATGAGATGTGTGACGAGAGACACATGACGAGTGATGAGATGTATGACGAGAGACACATGACGAGTGATGAGACGTATGACGAGAGACATGACGAGTGATGAGATGTATGACGAGAGACACATGACGAGTGATGAGATGTATGACGAGAGACACATGACAAGTGATGAGACGTATGACGAGAGACATGACGAGTGATGAGATGTATGACGAGAGACACATGACGAGTGATGAGATGTATGACGAGAGACACATGACGAGTGATGAGATGTATGACGAGAGACACATGACGAGTGATGAGATGTATGACGAGAGACACATGACGAAAGACACATGACGAATGACAAGAGACATGACGAGTGATGAGATCATGTATGACGAGAGACACATGACGAGTGATGAGATGTATGACGAGAGACACATGACGAGTGATGAGATGTATGACGAGAGACACATGACGAGAGACACATGACGAAAGACACATGACGAATGACAAGAGACATGACGAGTGATGAGATCATGTATGACGAGAGACACATGACGAGTAATGAGACGTATGACGAGAGACACATGACGAGTGATGAGACGTATGACGAGAGACACATGACGAATAATGAGACGTATGACGAGAGACACATGACGAGTAATGAGACGTATGACGAGAGACGTATGACGAGTGATGAGACGTATGACGAGAGACGTATGACGAGAGACGTATGACGAGAGACGTATGACGAGAGACGTATGACGAGAGACGTATGACGAGGAAGTATGACGAGAGACGTATGACGAGAGACGTATGACGAGAGACGTATGACGAGAGACGTATGACGAGAGACGCATGACGAGAGACACATGACGAATGACAAGAGACACCTGACGAGTGACGAGAGACGTATGACGAGAGACGCATGACGAGAGACACATGACGAATGACAAGAGACACCTGACGAGTGATGAGATCATGTATGACGAGAGACACATGACGAGTGATGAGATCATGTATGACGAGAGACACATGACGAGTGATGAGATGTATGACGAGAGACACATGACGAGAGACACATGACGAGAGACACATGACGAGTGATGAGATGTATGACGAGAGATACATGACGAGTGATTAGATGTATGACGAGAGACACATGACGAGTGATGAGATGTATGACGAGAGACACATGACGAGAGACATGACGAGAGACACATGACGAGTGATGAGATGTATGACGAGAGACACATGACGAGAGACACATGACGAGAGACACATGACGAAAGACACATGACGAATGACAAGAGACACATGACGAGTGATGAGATCATGTATGACGAAAGACACATGACGAATGACGAGAGACACATGACGAGTGATGAGATCATGTATGACGAGAGACACATGACGATGACGAGAGACACATGACGAGTGATGAGACGTATGACGAGAGACACATGACGAGTGATGAGATGTATGACGAGAGACACATGACGAGTGATGAGATGTATGACGAGAGACACATGACGAGAGACACATGACGAGAGACATGACGAGGACACATGACGAGTGATGAGACGTATGACGAGAGACGTATGACGAGAGACACATGACGAGTGATGAGACGTATGACGAGAGAGACGTATGACGAGAGACACATGACGAGAGACACATGACGAGAGACATGAAGAGAGACACATGACGAGTGATGAGACGTATGACGAGAGACACATGACGAGAGACACATGACGAAAGACACATGACGAATGACAAGAGACACATGACGAGTGATGAGATCATGTATGACGAAAGACACATGACGAATGACGAGAGACACATGACGAGTGATGAGATCAGTATGACGAGAGACACATGACGAGTGATGAGATGTATGACGAGAGACACATGACGAGTGATGAGATGTATGACGAGAGACACATGACGAGAGACATGACGAGAGACACATGACGAGTGATGAGACGTATGACGAGAGACGTATGACGAGAGACACATGACGAGTGATGAGATGTATGACGAGAGACACATGACGAGAGAACAGACGAGAGACATGAAGAGAGACAATGACGAGTGATGAGACGTATGACGAGAGACGTATGACGAGAGAAGTATGACGAGAGACGTATGACGAGAGACGTATGACAGAGACGTATGACGAGAGACGTATGACGAGAGACGTTATGACGAGAGACGTATGACGAGAAACACATGACGAGTGATGAAGAACGTATGACGAGAGACACTGACGAGTGATGAGACGTATGACGAGAGAACATGACGAGTGATGACGACGTATGACGAGAGCATGACGAGTGATGAGACGTATGACGAGAGACACATGACGAGTGATGAGACGTATGACGAGAGACACATGACGAGTGATGAGACGTATGACGAGAGACACATGACGAGTGATGAGACGTATGACGAGAGACACATGACGAGTGATGAGACGTATGACGAGAGACACATGACGAGAGACACATGACGAGTGATGAGATGTATGACGAGAGACACATGAGGATGAGATGTATGACGAGAGACACATGACGAGAGACACATGACGAGTGATGCAGATGTATGACGAGAGACACATGACAAGTGAGAGATGTATGACGAGAGACACATGACGAGAGACACATGACGAGTGATGAGACGAATGACGAGAGACGTATGATGAGAGACACAATGACGAGAGAAGATGACGAGTGATGAATGTATGACGAGAGACACGTGACGAGTGATGAGATGTATGACGAGAGACACATACGAGTGATGAGACATGACGAGAGACACATGACGAGTGATGAGACGTATGACGAGAGGACACATGACGAGTGATGAGATGTATGACGAGAGACACATGACGAGTGATGAGACGTATGACGAGAGACACATGACGAGTGATGAGACGTATGACGAGAGACGCATGACGAATGACGACACATGACGAGTGATGAGATCATGTATGACGAAGACACTGACGAATGACAAGAGACACATGACGAGTGATGAGATGTATGACGAGAGACACATGATGAATGACGAGAGACACATGACGAGTGATGAGATGTATGACGAGAGACACATGACGAGTGATGAGAGTATGACGAAAGACACATGACGAATGACGAGGACACATGACGAGTGATGAGATGTATGACGAAGACACATGACGAGTGATGAGATGTATGACGAAAGACACATGACGAATGACAAGAGACACATGACGAGTGATGAGATCATGTATGACGAAGACACATGACGAGTGATGAGATGATGACGAGGAGACACATGACGAGTGATGAGATGTGTGACGAGAGACACATGACGAGTGATGAGATGTGTGACGAGAGACACATGACGAGTAATGAGACGTTATGACGAGAGACACATGACGGATGAGATGATGTGACGAGAGACACATGACGAGTGATGAGACTGTATGACGAGAGACACATGACGAGAGACACATGACGAGATGAGATACATGACGAGTGAGACACTGACGATGATGACTGACGAGAGACACATGACGAGTGATGAGAGTATATGACGAGAGACACATGACGATGAGAAGTATGAGAAGACGTATGACGAGAGACGATGAGAGAGACGTATGACGAGAGACACATGACGAGAGACATGACGAGAGACATGACGATGATGAGACGTATGACGATGAGACATGAGAGTGAGACGTATGACGAGAGACACATGACGAGTGATGAGACGTATGACGAGAGAGCACATGACGAGTGATGAGACGTATGACGAGAGACACATGACGAGTGATGAGACGTATGACGAGAGACACATGACGAGTGATGAGACGTATATGACGAGTGACACATGACGAGTGATGAGACGTATGACGAGAGACACATGACGAGTGATGAGACGTATGACGAGAGACACATGACGAGTGATGAGACGTATGACGAGAGACACATGACGAGTGATGAGACGTATGACGAGAGAACACATGACGAGTGATGAGACGTATGACGAGGACACATGACGAGTGATGAGACGTATGACGAGAGACACATGACGAGTGATGAACGTATGACGAGAGACACATGACGAGTGATGAGACGTATGACGAAGAGACACATGACGAGTGATGAGATGTATGACGAGTGACACATGACGAGTGATGAGACGTATGACGAGAGACACATGACGAGTGATGAGACGTATGACGAGAGACACATGACGAGTGATGAGACGTATGACGAGTGACACATGACGAGTGATGAACGTATGACGAGAGACACATGATGATATATACGTATGACGAGTGATATATGATCTCAGTGACATACAGTGCAGTGTTTTTGTAATGTGTCAGTGGCGCCACTAGAGGGCCACACTGCCATTATCATTCCTGGAAATATAGAAGAATCAGGACTGTGTGAAGCTTGTCTTTTGGTTTCTTCTCTAAAGACACTTTTCTCCTGTCATTTGACCTTAGAATCTCTGTTGAGCTTTTCAGAGACATTCTGCTCTTTAGTTTGGATGAATCTCATGAAACCTCTGAAGAATACATCTGGGTCACATTTCAGTTTAAAATGAAAATAATAATAGAAATATTACTATATAATATAGTAAAATATCATTTAAAATAAAATTACATTTTATGTATAAAAACACATTTTATACCCAAATTGACATTTCATGCAAAAAATATATTTTAAAAAGATATAATTAAAATATTTATAATAAAACAAAATACATGAATATGCATATACAGTGGTGCTCAGAATTAATGGCACCCCTGGTAAATATGATAAAAAAATGTCTATAAAAAATAAATCTGCATCGTTTAAATAGTTGGCAAAATTCTAACCTTTCATTGAAGTAAAAGATTTGAAAGTGGGGGGGAAATCACATTATAAAATAAATGTTTTTCTGCAAAACACGTTGGCCACAATTATTCTATCCTTTTATTAAATACCTTTTTGCAATCTCCTTTTGCAAGATAACAGCTGTGAGTTTTCTCCTATAATGCCGATGAGTTTGGAGAAGAACTGACCTGAGATCAGAGATATTCCTCCATACAGAATATCTCCAGATCCTCAGATTCCCAGATCCATTTGGTGCTTCTTCTCTTCAGTTCAGCCACTCATTTTCTATATGGTTCAGTCAGGGAACTGGCGGTCAGGCAGAAGCTTCATTTTGTGCCCCTAACACATTTTTGTGTTGATTTTGATGTTTGTTTTGGATTGTTGTCCTGATGGAAGATTCCAACCACGGCCCATTATAAGATTTCTAGCAGAAGGCGTCAGGTTTTGATTTTTTATCTGTTGATATTTGATAGAATCCACAATGCCATGTATCTGAATAAGAAGTCCAGGACCTCCAGCAGAAAAATAGGCCCACAACATTAAAGATCCAATGGTATATTAAATTGTACACATGGGATACTTTTTATCAATGTGTGCACCAAACCCATCTAGTGTGTTTGCTGCAAAAAGCTCTTTTTTAGTTTAATCTGACCACAGAACCCTGTGCCGTTTGAAGATCCAGTCGTGTCTGACCACTGAATATGCTGGAGTTTGTATTTGGATGAGCGAGGAGCATTTTTCTTAAAACCCTCCCAAACAACATGTGGTGATGTAGGGTTTTTTTTTATTTTTTTTTTAGGCTTTCTGACCCCAAAACTCAACTAATCTCTGCAATTCTCCATCTGTGATCCTTGAAGAGTCTTTGGCCACTCAAACTTTCCTCCTCACCGTCCATTAAGAAAATATAGACACACGTCCTCTTCCTGGCAGAATCGTAACATTTAGATGATTAAACTTCTTAATTATTGCCCTGATGGTCAAAATGGGGATTTTTAATTCTTTAGATATTTTTCTTACATCCACTTTCTATTTTGTGATGGTCAACAATCTTTAGATGCACATCAGAACCATGTTCTGTGGTTTTACTCATTGTAATGGATGATTAAGGGAATTTGGCCTTTGTGCTTCCTCATATTTAAACTCCTGTGAAACAAGAAGTCATAGCTGGACAATTTCATGTTCCTAGTCACCCTGGTGTGCTAAAAAAGGTAAATATTAATGGGAATATACTTCATAGATAAATTATTCATAAAAAATTCTAGGGGTATGAATAATTGTGGCCAACGTGTTTTGGAGAAAAAAAAATTATAATGTGATTCCCCCCCCCCATTTTCAATTCTTTACTTCAATGAAAGGTTAGATTTTTGCCAATTTTTTGAATGAAAGATCAAAAGGATAAACGATGAAGATTTATTTTTGATCATAATTACCACGGGTGCCATTAATTCTGAGCACCACTGTATGTGATTTTTATAATTAGTAATTTAATGAGAAAACAGCTATTTTATGAATATTTAAATGAATGAATATAAATTCTTAATATATATATATATATATTATTTAAATTGCATTGTAAAAATTAAACATTGATAATATTTGATGCACTGCCTTTTATAAGAATATATCTAAGACAGTTACAAAATAAAATTTTTCCTTTAGAATTTAATGAGGTTAAAAAAAAGGTTAATTTTCCTTATGCAAAAACATAATTTCTCTTTTTTTTACATTATAGGATGAAATATGACCTGGAAAAGACCCCTGGATTTAGGCCCTGATCATGGCAGTCTCTTTCTCTCTCTCTCTCTCTCCCTCTCTCTCTCTCTCTCTCTCTCTCTCTCTCTCTCTTCTCTCTTCTCTCTCTCTCTCTCTCTCTCCTCTCTCTCTCGCTCTCGCTCTCTCTCTCGCTCTCTCCTCTCTCTCTCTCTCTCTCTCTCTCTCTCTCTCTCCTCTCTCTCTCTCCTCTCTCTCGCTCGCTTCGCTCGTCGCTCCCTCTCCCTCTCCCTCTCCCTCTCCCTCTCCCTCTCCCTCTCCCTCTCCCTCTCCCTCTCCCTCTCCCTCTCCTCTCTCTCTCTCTCTCTCTCTCTCTCTCTCTCTCTCTCTCGGTCTGTAGTAAATGTCTTCCTCTCTCTGACAGTGTGCAGGCCTCCTCTTCCCCAGGCCTGTGGTGTTTGAGGGCCGCTGTGGGCCGGTTTGATAGATGTGTTCTGGTGTCGGGCCGCCCCGGTGATGTCTCTGTACTCCGCTAAATGTATCCCATCAGGCCCAGGTGTGCCGTGCGAATTTTGCGTTAATCAGCCAACGCCACAAATCACACAGACCTGCGTTTGTTTGATTTCGGAGAACAAATCCCACTGTGAGCGCTGAACACTATATTTTAGCAGCGTATTTTGCATAAGGGAATATAAGGGAACATTATCCTGAATAAAAGAGGACATATTTGGTCTCTACTAGAACTAGAATGTTGATTATTTTCCTCATATTCTCCATTGTTGCGGCTCCTCTATTCCCAGTCTGTCAGTAACACTCTGTTTACTTCCTGTCTCTATGAAGCCCCTCCTTCTGAAAGCACACTGTGCTCTGATTGGTCGGCTGGATCAGTGTGTTGTGATTGGTCGAGTGCTTCGAGTGTGTGTTTGGGAAATGTCCCGCCCCTTTCCATAACCACCAGTTTAACGCACTCCTAACTAACTCAACCAGGCCCCGCCCCTTTATTCTGCATATTAATTATTTAAATGAGGAATATTGTGACGTGTTCGTTCCTGGAAGAAACTCAAGACTACAATGGAGGCGTTTCAGGGATGAACATGGGCTTCAAAAGTTGCTGAATGCATTTCTTTCTCTCTTTCTGTAACAGAATCCAGTGAAGAAGATCCCGGATACTCATGAGATCACGCTTCAGCACGGCACTAAATCCGTAAGTCCACTCGTTTGCTCCTGAACGCTAGTTGGGATTTGTGAGGATTATATAATCTGACTCGGGCATGAGCTCAGAGTTAAAACTCATCCGCATTTTTTTATACAGATACATTTTACAGATTGTTTCAAATCAGCTTTACTGAAATAAACAGAAAAATAAGTGCTAATGTTGAAAAATTAATCAATTATGAAACTAATTTCAGCTGTCAAGCAGCTCTACAGAGGATAAGTGTCATTATTCAGTTTTTAAGGTTGATATAACTTACATTGGATTCATTGATTCAGCTGTAGTTCACAATTCAGTTCAAATTTTGTTCTCATCCGATAGTATCAGTGCATTTAAAGCAATCATATAACTGAATATTAATTGTCTTTTAATCCCCCCCAAAAAAGAGCATCCAATTAATTTCAAGTTTTGTTTGTCACTCAAATCAGTTCAAACATCTATAAACTCAGTTTTGTTCTTATTACTGAATATTAATTGTCTTTTAAATACCAAAAAAGACCATCTAATGAAACTCAATTCAGTTAAAATTGAGTTTGTCACTCAAATCAGTTCAAACATCTATAGAAACTCAGTTCTCTTACGAGAGTATCTCTCGTACTGCGTAATATCTTACGCTATGGGGAAAACTCTTTTCCACGAGATATTGAAGCCAAAAATTATCCTTAATTTTTTATTAATGTAAAACGCTTTGCGGCAGCAAGCAGACATAGGCGAGACAGCTCGCGCGCCTATTGGCTGCCCTGCGGCAACAGCAGCAGCCTATCGAGAGTGGCTCTGCGTGACGTCACGACGAATGGGGGCCTTTCGCGCCCATATAGTCACGTCCCGCCAGAAAGGGCGTGGTCTCGCCCTATAACCAGGCTCGATAGCTGCTCTTACGTTGATTTTCATCTCTTCAGCGAAGCCTCACGCATCGCTGGATCCAGAGTGAGAAGCCGCGCCGTCGACCTGTAGCCTTCAGCGGGACGTGCCATTGAGCCTGGAGTCGCTGGCCTCGCCGCCTTCAGCCGCCGTACCTGCTGTGCTTTCCGGCGTTATATCCTTTCCTCTGCATAGAGTGTGTGTGTGTGCTTGCATATCTGCTTTTTTCCCACCCCCTCTAAAAGAGCGGCGTCTTTTTAAAGATGCCTTCCTGCGGTTCTTGCCGAGCCCCACTCAGCGACGAGGACCGACATGTCATCTGCGTGTCCTGCCTGGGTGAGGATCACGCGGACATCGCGCTCGCTGACGGCGGATGCCATCATTGTGAACGCTTGCCTATGGTGACTCTGCGGACGCGCCTAGCTTCGTTCTCCGAGCCCGCATCCCAGCCCGCCGTGATGCCGCGCCGCAAGAAGCGCCGCGCCCAGCGCGCGCCCGAGCTATTTCCAGCCCGCCAAAGCTCGCCGGTTCGCCCGCCAGCTTCGCCGGCTTCGCTCGAGTCGCTCCCAGACGGACAGCGGCCGCCGTCTGCCGCCGCGTCTGCACTTGAGCTCGACGAACTTACCGGAGACGGCATTGAAACTGAGCCGATGCGTCCGCTCTCTCAAGCCGTGGATTACATCGGCCTCGACTGAAAGGCGCTCGCGCAACTAACGCGCAATAGGCTGGACGGACGCTTTCTCGGGAAAGACGAAGCTCCGTCACAGTCGAGACCCGCGCCTTTCCCCCCTGAATGGTGAGAGACATTTGTGGTTAACGCTATCCGAGATGACGGAAGCCGAGCGCTCCGTGTTCCTCGACGTTCTCGCTCTGCTGGACGCCGCCCCCCTCAGCGCGGGCCCCGGCCGAGGATTGAGATAAAGCCCGAGGTCTCAAGGCCTTCCTAGTCTCTCTAGGAAAGCGACGGTGTTCAGTTCCCGCTGCGGCCGGATTTACACCAAAACTTCTCGCTCGTTCAGTTCCAAGCAATGTGACTGTTCCAGTGTATTTCGCAGTGAGCAAGCTGGTTCCACAGCCCGCTTGCCTGCGCACAAAGGCCGTCGTTTCGGCTAACTAGCAGCGCCGCCAGGCCCGAGATCAAACACCGCGCTCTCGCTCTGCTGGACGCCGCCCCCCTCAGCGCGGGCCCCGGCCGAGGATTGAGGTAAAGCCCGAGGTCTCAAGGCCTTCCTAGTCTCTCTAGGAAAGTGACGGTGTTCAGATCCCGCTGCGGCCGGATTTCCACCAAAACTTCTCGCTCGTTCAGTTCCATGCGTTGTGACTGTCCCAGTGTATTTCGCAGTGAAGCAGCCGGTGTCTCAGCCCGCTTGCCTGCGCACAAAAGCCGTTTCTATGGCTACCCAGATAAAACTAATAAAGAGTGCATTTTCTGGTGTTCCGGCCACGGCCGATGGTGTTATGAGTGTTGTAAGAATGCCCACGTCCCAGTGCCCATTCCCACACCCAGACACAGCCCGCCACGGTGCAGGGCTAGCACAAATAAAACCAACTCATGTTGGTTGTGCAGAAAATGTAGTGAACGCGCCCATACATGCCCGCTTACACTACACTATGCGTGTCCCTTGGTTTCTGTAAAAACGAAACTAACACACATTTAGTCGGCGCGAGCCGACAGTGTTCTCAGTGCAGTAAATGTGCCCGCTGTCCCGCATTTCCTCACTGACACGCCGAATCCCACGGGATTCACCCCCGCTCGCTTTCTATGCACAACCCGTCACAGAGAAGCTGAGCGCGGCCAGGCTGCCCGCTGTGATTAGCGCGCACCTCGCACGCTGTGAACACAGCGTTGATTCAGTCGGCGCGAGCCGAGTGTTCTCCGTGCAGAAAATGTGCCCGCTGTCTCGCGCCCGCATTTCTCACAGACACTCCGAATCTCACGGGATTCGCCCCCGCTCGTTTTCTCTGCACAACCCGTCACAGAGAAGCTGAGCGCGGCCAGGCTGCCAGCTGTGATCAGCGCGCGCCTCGCACGCTGTAAACACAGCAGTGATTTAGTCGGCGCGAGCTGACAGTATTCTCAGTGTAGTAAATGTGCCCGCATTTAGTAAATGTGCCCACATTCCCTCACACGCGCCGAATCCCACAGGATTCGCCCCGCTCGCTTTCTCTGCGCGTCCCGCCATAGAGAAGCTGAGCGCGGCCAGGCTGCCCGCTGTGATCAGCGCGCCCCCCGCCTCGAACGCTGTAAACACGGTGTTGTGTTCCCAGTACACAGGGGCTCTCGAGCCGCCGTCCTGCCGCGGCCAGAGCCCAGATTTCATTCTACCCCTAGCTATTCACGCAGATGCGTGGTCAAGGCTTCCCGGGGTATCAGAATGGGTGTTGAACACTATAACGAGAGGCTGTTCGCTACAGTTCGCTCGACGCCCCCGCCGTTATACGGCGCGAGTCGAAACTACGGTGTAAAGCGAAGTGTTTCATCTACTTCGAGCCGAGATAGCGAAACTACTGAGAAAAGGGGCTATAGAACCTCTATCTCAGGGCGAAGGGGGCTTATACAGCAGATATTTTCTGGTACCGAAAAAAGATGGTGGGCTCAGACCCATTCTAGATCTGCGACTGCTGAACAGAACGCTCCTGAAGCGCCAGTTCAGAATGCTTACGACCAGGAAATCCTCGCGCAAGTGCGCCAAGGAGACTGGTTCATGTCAATAGATCTGAAAGACGCCTATTTTCAAATACAAATAGCGTCCCATCACAGGCGATTCTTGAGATTCGCCTTCGAGGGCCAGGCATATCAATACACAGTCCTGCCGTTCGGCCTGTCCATAGCACCCCGTACGTTCACGTAGTGCATGGACGCGGCCCTCGCCCCCCTGAGACTTCGGGGCATGCGAGTTTTGAACTACTTGGACGATTGGCTGATTCTAGCTCGTTCACGAACGGAGCTCATAGAACACAGGGCCGCATTACTCGAGCACCTCGAGGAGCTGGGCCTTACAGTCAATTGGGAGAAAAGCTCACTGCTCCCCAGTCGGAGAATTTCCTTTCTGGGAACAGTGTTAGACTCGCTATCCATGACAGCACGCCTGTCACCGGAGCGCGGATTGAATATTCAGCACGTCGCGAGATCCTTCCGCCACGGCTCTATAGTCCCGCTCAGAAGGTTTCAGAAAATGCTGGGTCTGATGGCCACAGCAGCCTCGTACTCCAGTTGGGCCTGCTCCGCATGCGCCCACTGCAGCTATGGCTAAAAGCACGAGTTCCCCCCAGGGCGTGGACCGCAGGTCTATTTCGCCTCAGGGTCGACCTTCAGTGCATTTCGGCTCTGAAACCATGGAAAGCAACCGACTGGTATCAGTCAGGTGTGAGTCTGGGGATCCCCTCGAGTGTGAAGGTGGTGTCTACGGACACCTCCACTTCGGGGTGGGGAGCGCTGCTCGAGGGCAGACCGCTAGCTGGCCTATGGTCAGCGCGGGAGAAGCTCCTTCACATAAACTGCTTGGAATTAATAGCAGTCGACAAAGCGCTAAGGCGCTTCTGTCCCCAGATAATAGGCCACCACGTATTGGTCCGGTCGGACAACATGTCAGTGGTGGCGTACATAAATCGCCAGGGCGGCGTCAGGTCCCGAAACCTTTACAGGCTGACGGAACGCCTCCTGGTCTGGGCTCAGCACAACCTGCTCTCGCTGAGAGCGGCGCATGTGCCTGGTCACCTAAATGTGGGGCCAGACAGGCCAGAAATAACGTCCCAGCAGGAGAATGGTCTCTGCACACGCAGACGATCCAGCTGCTGTGGGAAACGTTTGGCAAAGCGCAGGTGGACCTGTTCGCGTCCCAAGAAAACGCTCACTGCCCGAGATTCTTCTCGAAAAGCCGGGACGCGCTGGCCCATGTTTGGCCCCGCCGCCCCCTATATGCTTTTCCCCCTGTCTCACTCCTGCCTCAGGTGTTGGAGCGAATCAGGAGGGAGGGATGCCCAGTGCTACTCATAGCTCCGCTCTGGACAAACCAGTCGTGGTTCCCTGTCCTGATGCAGCTGACCAGCGCTGCCCCATGGCCTTTACCGTTGAGGAGAGACCTCCTCTCTCAGGCGGAAGGCTCGATTTGGCATCCTCGCCCGGATTTGTGGTCCCTGCACGCATGGGCCATCAACGGGTACCCGCTGACCTCCCAGAGGGAGTGTTAAACACGATCGCGCAGGCTAGAGCCCCGTCTACCAGACGGCTCTACTCCTCGAAGTGGTCTGTGTTCTCTGCTTGGTGTCAAGCGCAGGGCTTTTCACCTGTAGACTGCGGGGTTACGGAAGTGCTTTCCTTCCTTCAGGAGCTACTGGATAAGGGCAGGTCCCCTTCCACGCTCAAAGTATACGTGGCGGCCATAGCAACGTTTGCAAAACCGGTGTCTGGCCAGTCACTAGGAAAGAGCGACTTAGTCGTGCGTTTCCTTAGAGGAGCTCGGAGGCTAAACCCTCCCAGGCCCCTTCAGTCCCGACATGGGACCTTTCCACGGTCTTGGAGGCCATGAAAGGTGCCCCATTCGAGCCAATCCAGTCGTCAGACATGAAACACTTGTCTTTCAAGACAGCGTTTCTTATGGCTCTCGCTTCAGTGAAGCGCGTAGGGGACTTGCAAGCGCTCTCAGTAAGCGCGTCATGCATGGAGTTTGGACCTAATGACTCAAAGGTCATACTCAAACCGAAGCACGGCTATGTGCCGAAATCCCTCAACACACCGTTCAGGGCCCAGGTGATTTCCCTGTCTGCCCTTCCGGTTCTCAATGAGGAGAAGGACGCGAGTCTCCTTTGCCCTGTCAGGGCACTAAGGGCTTATGTGTCCCGCTCGTCTGGTTTCAGACAGACTGAGCAGCTTTTCGTTTCGTTTGGCGGCCGTGCTAAGGGACTTGCCGCTTCGAAACAGAGCCTATCCAGATGGATAGTCGGTGCCATAGCGCTGGCTTACACTTCTAAGGGCCTACAGTGCCCTTTGGGTGTTAGAGCGCACTCCACAAGAGGCATGGCCTCCTCGTGGGCATGGTCTAGCGGGGTTACCCTGCAAGATATTTGTATGGCCGCGGGCTGGGCCTCGCCGTCTACATTTATAAAATACTATAACTTGGAGGTTCCCGCCTTACAAGCTAAGCTTTTGGCGGTATAAAATTCAGTGCTATCTGCCCGCTGTGCGGCTCGGATACTGAGTTTGACCTGCGTATTGCTCACTGACCGGTACAGCAGCTCATTAAAATGTTGACACACTTGTGGCCACCCAGTTCAGGCTGAATGTTCACCCTGACGGTATGGTCTATTTGTCACATGATTAGCTCCTTTCGGATGCTATTTACAGGGAATGATGCTTCTAGCCTCTCTTCCCTCACTCTCTGTGAGTGTATGGTGATTATGCACTATATGCGCCCCGGGCTTCGGCCCCTGGGACTTTGGTGTTGGATCCCTACCAGCACGGCGTGTTGCATTGTGTTCCCCATAGCGTAAGATATTACGCAGTACGAGAGATACTCTCGTAAGAGAACGTACTCGGTTACTAACGTAACCTCGGTTCTCTCTAGAGAGGGAACGAGTACTGCGTATCTTGCCGTGCTTGGAATACGCTCTGGTTCGCTTCGGCGATGAAAACCAACGTAAGAGCAGCTATCGAGCCTGGTTATAGGGCGAGACCACGCCCTTTCTGGCGGGACGTGACTATATGGGCGCGAAAGGCCCCCATTCGTCGTGACGTCACGCAGAGCCACTCTCGATAGGCTGCTGCTGTTGCCGCAGGGCAGCCAATAGGCGCGCGAGCTGTCTCGCCTATGTCTGCTTGCTGCCGCAAAGCGTTTTACATTAATAAAAAATTAAGGATAATTTTTGGCTTCAATATCTCGTGGAAAAGAGTTTTCCCCATAGCGTAAGATATTACGCAGTACTCGTTCCCTCTCTAGAGAGAACCGAGGTTACGTTAGTAACCGAGTACGTTTTGTCCTTATTATTGATTATCAATAGTCTTTTAAATGCCAAAAAAAGACCATCTAATGAAACTCAATTCCGTTCACACATCTATAGAAACTCAGTTTTGTTCTCATCTGATAGTGTTAGTGCAGATTAATTAGTAAATAATAAATATAAATTGAGGTTTCATGCCAAAAAAAGGCCATCCAATGAAACTCGATTCAGTTCAAATTTAGTTTGTCACTCAATTCAATTCAAACATATATAGAAACTCAGTTTTGTTCTTATTACTGAATATGAATTGTCTTTTAAATGGCAAAAAAGACCATCTAATGAAACTCGATTCAGTTCACACATCTAATGAAACTCGATTCAGTTCACACATCTAATGAAACTCGATTCAGTTCACACATCTAATGAAGCTTGATTCAGTTCACACATCTAATGAAACTCGATTCAGTTCGCACATCTAATGAAACTCGATTCAGTTCACACATCTAATGAAGCTCGATTCAGTTCACACATCTAATGAAACTCGATTCAGTTCACACATCTAATGAAACTCGATTCAGTTCACACATCTAATGAAGCTCGATTCAGTTCACACATCTAATGAAACTCGATTCAGTTCGCACATCTAATGAAACTCGATTCAGTTCGCACATCTAATGAAACTCGATTCAGTTCACACATCTAATGAAACTCGATTCAGTTCACACATCTAATGAAGCTTGATTCAGTTCACACATCTAATGAAACTCGATTCAGTTCGCACATCTAATGAAACTCGATTCAGTTCACACATCTAATGAAACTCGATTCAGTTCGCACATCTAATGAAGCTCGATTCAGTTCACACATCTAATGAAACTCGATTCAGTTCACACATCTAATGAAACTCGATTCAGTTCGCACATCTAATGAAACTCGATTCAGTTCACACATCTAATGAAACTCGATTCATTTCACACATCTAATGAAACTCGATTCAGTTCACACATCTAATGAAACTCGATTCAGTTCACACATCTAATGAAGCTCGATTCAGTTCACACATCTAATGAAACTCGATTCAGTTCGCACATCTAATGAAACTCGATTCAGTTCGCACATCTAATGAAACTCGATTCAGTTCGCACATCTAATGAAGCTCGATTCAGTTCACACATCTAATGAAACTCGATTCAGTTCACACATCTAATGAAACTCGATTCAGTTCACACATCTAATGAAGCTCGATTCAGTTCGCACATCTAATGAAGCTCGATTCAGTTCGCACATCTAATGAAGCTCGATTCAGTTCACACATCTAATGAAACTCGATTCAGTTCACACATCTAATGAAACTCGATTCAGTTCACACATCTAATGAAACTCGATTCAGTTCACACATCTAATGAAACTCGATTCAGTTCGCACATCTAATGAAGCTCGATTCAGTTCGCACATCTAATGAAGCTCGATTCAGTTCACACATCTAATGAAGCTCGATTCAGTTCGCACATCTAATGAAACTCGATTCAGTTCGCACATCTAATGAAACTCGATTCAGTTCACACATCTAATGAAGCTCGATTCAGTTCACACATCTAATGAAACTCGATTCAGTTCACACATCTAATGAAACTCGATTCAGTTCACACATCTAATGAAACTCGATTCAGTTCACACATCTAATGAAACTCAATTCAGTTCACACATCTAATGAACTCAGTTTAGTTCTTAGTACTGAGATGAATGCCTGACTGCAGGTCTCGGCTCTGGCTCTGGATCCGTCGGGAGCTCGTCTGATCACCGGCAGCTTCGACTACGACGTGAAGTTCTGGGATTTCGCGGGGATGGACTCGTCTCTGCACGCCTTCCGGTCGCTCCAGCCGTGCGAGTGGTGAGTCGGTCCATCAGACGCGCGCTCATCCCTGTCTCTCTCCTCGATACACCTCATCCGTCAGGAATGAGCTCCGCATTCTCCAGGCCAATCAGCTGATTGCACACAGATGCCGTGTATTTTTGTTCTTGTCTTTTTGTTTTCCTTGAAATCCTGCTAAAAGTGGAACCCAATTGTCTCGAGATATTGGAAGCCAATTGGCTGAGCCCGAGCGCTCTTGCGTGTGTGTGTGTGTGTGTGTGTGTGTATGTGTGTGTGTGTTTGTGTGTGTGTGTGAGATTCGTAAAGCGCCACGCCACATTAACATGTTCATCCACCCATTTGTGGTGGCATCCCTACACACACACACACACACACACACACACACACACACACACACACACACACTGCTAGAGAAAACACATGTGGAGCCCATAAACCAGTGACCCGGAGAGGGAAACCGGACCTCTAATGTTCTCGAAGCTTCTCGGCTCTTTCATTGACTCCAGTTCTTGTGTGCAACACACACACACACACACACACACACACACACACACACACACACACACACACACATACATACACATATATACTCTGCTGCCGTTCAGAAGTTTGGAGTCGGTATGATTATTAATGTTTTTAAAATAAGTCTCTTCTGCTCAACAAGGCTGAATTTATTTGATAAAAAAAGTAATATTGTAAATATTATGACAGTTTAAAACAGCTGTTTTCTATGTGAATATATAGTAAAGTGTAATTTATTGCTGTGATCAAAGCTGAATTTTCAGCATCATTACTCCAGTCTTCAGTGTCACATGATCCTTCAGAAATCACTATAATATGATGATTTGATGCTCAAGAAACATTTATGATTATTATTATTATCAATGTTGAAGACAGTTGTGTAAAAAATGTCAGGATTCTTTGATGAATAGGAAGTTCTAAAGACATTTATTTGAATTGGAAACTTTTGTAACATTATAAATGTTTTTACTGTCACGTTTAATCAATTTAATTAATCCTTGATGAATAAAAGTATCGATTTCTTTTATTTCTTTCAAAAAGAAAACAAATTCTAACTGACTCCAAACTTTTGAACGCTAGTTTTTAATGTTGCAAAAGCTTTCCATTTCAGATAAATGCTGTTCTTTTGAACTTTCTATTCATCAAAGAATCCTGAAAAAAATTACACCACTGTTTTCAATATTGATAATAATAATCATAATGTTTCTTGAGCATCAAATTATCATATTATAGTGATTTCTGAAGGATCATGTGACACTGAAGACTGGAGTAATGATGATAAATTCAGCTTTGATCACAGGAATAAATTACACTTTACTATATATTCACATAGAAAACAGCTGATTTAAACTGTCATAATCAGCTTTGATCACAGAATAAGCGCGCTGCAGTTTTGTCGTCTGTCTCTTTAAATGCTCGAGCTCGTTTAACAACGGTGGATTCTGATTGGCTGTCAATGTTTTTGTCCATCAACTGGGAAAATCGATATGGAAGTGATTCCAATGATATCGTTCCTCTGTGTCGTTATTGTTATAGTCTGAACTTCACAATTCTTATAGAATTAAAACTTTATAGTAATCATTATAGTTATCATCTATATTATAATGTAAAAATAAAATTTAAATAAATATTTTCATGCTAATATTTTTTTTATTGAAAGATAATTTTTTTATTAAAAATAATTAAATCGACAAATTGATGAGTTAAATTAATTAATTAGTTAGTAATTAGTAAAAAAATTATGTATATTGTGTGTGTGTGTGTGTGTGTGTGTGTGTGTGTGTGTGTGTTACCAGTCATCAGATCAGATCACTGCAGTACAGTGTCACTGGTGATGTCATCCTGGTTGTGGCGGGAAACTCTCAGGCCAAAGTTCTGGACCGCGACGGGTTCCAGGTTCTGGAGTGCATTAAAGGGGACCAGTATATCGTGGACATGGCCAACACCAAGGTAACCACTGATGCTTTACTGCAACTTTAAACGCACTCGCATATAGAAATCTTAAAGGAGCAATAGCACAAACTACAGTGAAAAACTGAAATATGAAAATATTCATTTATAGACTCTTTTGGGATGATTTGCACAGTGTCTGTTAGATCCAGGTTAACTTAAGGTCCCATATTGTACAACTTTCTGAAGTTTTATTTTAGGTTTTGATGTCCTTAAGAATATATATTTGTGGTATAAGTACCAAAAAACATCTCAATACATGTTTACAGCTCTTTCTCAGGAGCTCTGCCAAGAACAGCTGTCTACTTAATATTCATGAGCCTCTCTTCTGATTGGCCTGTTGTTTTCTGAGTGACCCACCATTGGTGACTGAGTAGTTCTGACATCACAAATATACAGAAGTCAGAAGTCACAACGGCTCGTGAAAACACACAGCTACTTTACTCAGGCTGTGTGTGTGTGTGTGCTGTGTGGATCCACTGTTTTGAAACTCATATTGTAGTTTCACAGACCCTAGACCTCTAGCCTGACTTCGTCATACTCATATTCTAGTCAGAACGTGAGTATGATACTGGTCCATAGGGCTTTTATTTAAGAGGCGTGTCTTAACCGAACCAGGAAAAACAACAACTCTGCACTCAATTGGATAGACTTACAACCAATCAGAGGAACGCAGTAAGTGACGTATGTTGAGCAACGAGAACTCAACTGCACGATCTCTGGAAAAAGTATGAAAATAATGAGTGTTAACGATCTTTGCCGGTGTTGCAAAAAGAATTTAAGGATTCGCGGAGTATAGCCCTACTTGCATGCAAACACGAAAAGCATTTTTGAAAGAAATACGTTTGATGACGTGATGATTACGTATTGGATGGATTATCTGTCCATCATCGTATAAAGCCCGCCCTGGCAATTTGATTGGCCCGACGATTTCTGAACCGGGCATAATTCCTCCTCAATGGATCGAGTCCAGACCGAACTTCCCGACCAAAAAATGTTGTGGGCGGAGTTCGGGCTGGCATCCAGGCTACTAGACCTCTTTTATAATGAACAAATCCAGGAAATTTCAGTTTTGACAATATGGGACCTTTAAAATAAAACCATAAATTATAAATAAAATATTAAAAACTTAATAAATATTAAAAACTGATCATTTCTTTCATGATTCTTAGAGGAACAGAACGTTCAAAAGAACAGCCTCTATTTGAAATAAAAATTGTAACATTATCAATGACTTTAGTGTCACTTTTGATAAGTTTAATGTTTCCTTGCTGAGTAAACGTATCAATTTCTCTTTTTTTCTAAACAAAATATTACTTTTGAATGGTAGGGGAGACCAGGGACAGTTGTAACACCTTGAATTCCTCCAATCAGAAACAACCTAGAGTGATGACACTCACTGTGCTTATACTCAGTTAGTTTCCCTCCATTTTTGCCAATAAGGGAGCCACATTAGAAACTTCCTGACAGTTATCAACAAAAGGTTGTTTTTGAGGTAAAAATTTACTTTTCTTTCTGATGTACTTTTTTTGATGCTGTTATAAGATAAAATGTTTATGAATTCAAACAAGTATTATTAGAATCACTGTTTTGTAAGCTACAAATAGAAATAGCTAACAAGTGTCAAACTAGCAGTCAAGCTAGCTCACATGAGATGAAAACATGGTTGGTGATACTGATAACGCCCCGTTACAACTGTCCCAGAATCACCAACCAAGTTCCATTTATATTTTAAAAACTAATTAAGCTATAAAAAACTGCATAGTTTCCATTTAATGTGCAAATTAAAAGTAAATTATGCACTGTGCATTGCAAATTAAATGTAAAATGTCATCCAATCACATTTTAAGGTAATAATCTTTTTTTATATAAAAATAGTCAGTGAAAATGTGATTGCTTACAGCATGCCAAATAAAGAGGAATACAGACAGGGGACCTGTGCTGGAAAGGGTAATCATTGGCTACTTATAAATATGAAATGAATAGTCACAATAACATCCCAGAGCGACATTTGATGTCAATTTAACATAAATATGACATCAAACATTGGTCAAAATGACCTTACGAAATAGGTAAAAAATTAAAGTCATATTGACGTCAAAGTGTCAATGTCAATTTGATGTCAAGATTTTGACCTCTGCAGATATCATTTTGATGTTATTTTGTTGTCATGCTTTGTTGGCATTTGATGTCAATTCTACATCTATTTGACGTCAGGATGTCATGATGTTGATGTCATTGTAATGCTATTTTGATATCATTCAATATCAAGCTTCGATATCAATTCTACATAAATGTGACATCAAACATTGACTGTTTTTCAAACAGTGTCTGAAGCAGTGTTAAAGTTAATGAGATAATTAAGTGATTAATTGAGTGATGATTGGTCATTATTGATGAACACCTGATGTTAACAAGCAGAATCACTGAAGGAGAAATCACAATTTTAAGTCACCATTTTGGTGATCAATGTTTGCTTTAGTTGGGCTCTTGACCCTAATGTTTTTAACTTTAGATTTTGTTTGGCTGCTGAAACTGAGTGGTGAACAGCCAGATGAACAGAGTAGTAAAGGTGATCTGATGGTGTTGGTTATGTTTTGACATAATCATCAGAGGTCAAAATCTTGACATCAAATTTACAACACTTTGACGTAAATATGACTTTCATTTTTGACCTATTTCGTGAAGTTATTTTGACATCAATGTTTGATGTTAAATTGACGTCAAAGTGCCCGCTGGGATGACTGATAAATAATATTGTCCATTTTGAGTAGGTTATATGATTAATTCATCATGTAGCCTATATTTTAGACATGTTACAACCGTCCCTGATGACATATGTTACAACCGTCCCTGTACACTGGGACGGTTGTAACAGTGGAGAGACTGTATTAAAATTAATTTTGCAACCTGTACATATTTCATAAAACCACTTAAATACATTGTTTCAGCAGTTGACAGATTGAAGTTTATAATATAACAAATTGGTTATTCCAGTATAAATGCTTTTTGATGTATTGCTAAAAATTGCAAAAAAGTGTTACAACTGTCCCTGGTCTCCCCTAGTGTGTCACATGGTCCATAAAAATATAAAGCAAAAACCTCAAACTTATTTTATATAATCTCGATGCCAAAGTAACATTTCTTATATTGATTTAGTTTAACTTGATGTGCTTAAATGACATATTAAAAATAAAAATGTAAAAACTGTAACTAAAAGTACGATGAAACCAGAAAATACCAAAAAAAACTATATTGAATAAAACTATTGTTTTAGTTTTATTAATATTTTGAATGATCTTTTATGTATATTTTTTTTACTTATGTTAATTTTTAGTCATTTTGTTGTGCTTTTGCCGTTTAACTAGGTTTGTTTATTTCAGTTTTAGTTTTTTTATAATTAATTTCAGTACTTCAGCTTATTTCAGTTTTAGTTTTTTTTATTATAAGTAATTTCAAAAAAAAAATTTTTTGCACAGCAATGTTTTTAATGTTTTTATTTTAAGCTCTTCAAGCAGTTCTGCAGTTCTGGTGTGTGTTTGTTTGCTGCATCTGGACTCTTTTTGTTGACTGGGATGTAATGAGGTGTAGATGAAGTATATCCGAGATGCTGAATGTTGCACCTGGTCCTCAGACACACACACACACACACACACACACTGTGAGTTTCTGTGTGTTTAAAGCGGCTCAGTGACGGTCGCGTCACTAATGGAGTGTGTCGGCATGCTATAGTCACTGCGAGAGGAACCGATTCCTCGCTCTCTGTTTGTTATTGGGTTTTCTCTCCTCGTCGGTACTTTATGTTCCCTAGCGAGTGCATTTCAGTGTCGAGCGTAAATATTGTTCTCTTCAATCATTGTCAATGTCATGCTTTACTGTTTAAAGATGCCAACTGGATGTCCATAACAGGAATACTTGAATTCAGTTTGTTTTATTATCATAGCTATTACTTCCACATGTGAACGCACTTGATAATATTACACTGTGTGATATTTTAGTATCATTATATACTATTATGATTATTACTTTTTTATGTTTTCATTTTGATTTTAGTTTAAGTTTTAATAAATGCTTTTGTGATTATTCTACTTTTTTTCCGTTAGCAGTCAAAAGTTTGGAATAATTAAGATTTTGAATGTATTTAAAAGTCTCTTCTGCTCACCAAGGCTGCACTTATCTGATCAAAAAATACTGTAAAAATAGTGAAATATTATTACAATTTAAAATCAGCTGTTTTCTATGTGAATATATAGTAAAGTGTAATTTATTCCTGTGATCAAAGCTGAATTTTCAGCATCATTACTCCAGTCTTCAGTGTCACATGATCCTTCAGAAATCACTATAATATGATGATTTGATGCTCAAGAAACATTTATGATTATTATCAGTGTTGAAAACAGTTGTGCTGCTTCATATGTGTCTGGAAACCTTCATACACTAAGGATTAATTTGTTTCAAAAAATAAATGAATGCTTTTATCTATGAAGGATGAAATATTGTGACCCGTAAAGACATTTATAATGTTCTTTTTAACTTTATATTCATCAAAGAATCGTATAAAAATAAATGCATCACAGTTTTCAACATTGATAATAATTATCAGTAATTGAGGACTAATAATAATGAAGCAGCAAATGTTCAAAATATTTTTATTTGAGTTTTTAGTCATTTTAGTGGTTCAACTTAAGCTTGTTTCAGTTAGTTGCCATTTCTAACTTTCATTTTTTACTCTCATATTTCAAATTATAATCATTTTAATTTCAGTTGACCTTAACAACAGATGTGATCAGTGTCTTTCTGTCAGTCGTGTCTGTAAAACGCTTTGTGAAGGTGTTATTAGCCGTCAGTCGTTGAGGTTTTGATCAGTAGCTCCAAAACAAACCATCATTTTTAGAGTCGTAGCTATGTTTCCATCCACGTGTTTTTATCCACATTAAAGCAACACTATGTAACATTTTTTACCTTAAAATAATGTTTCCAAAATCGTATCAGTGGTTCATCAAGTGGTAACAGGGTGAAAGCACTTCTGCATCGCCTGACGGGGTCTGTGTCGCTTTTACTGGCACTATGTAACTTCAGGGTTCGGGTAGTAACCCAACCACAAAAAGAACTACAAAATTCGACTGCTTTACGTCAAGCGCTACAATAGTCATTATTTCGTTTTTCTTCGTTTCTGATGTCGCAATACATCATCCTTTCATGAAATCATGTAACATACTCTACCTTGTCTGTGGACATCGTTCATTCTAAAGCCGTGCTGGATAAACAGCGAGCGTTCGTGCGACGGTAGGCTAGATTATTTACGACAGCGGCAATGGACAATTTCGTTTCCAACCAGTAGGGCGACCGAAGAGGAAAAGTTACTTGGTGTTACTTTAAGTGATATCGAATGAAAATGCCTTATGGTAACAGTAAAATTCGATTGAATTTCATGAAATCAAATGAATGCGTTCGGTCTCATGGGATTTTATCTTGATGGATATACGGCTTATGCGATAAACGCAGATGGAAACGTTATTATGGTGCAATCCATTTTGTCTAGTAAAACTTTGTTCGCAAATGTTTGCTTGAATGTTGTGCAATTCAGTGTGAAAATGAATGGAAACACCTTAAAATCTCTCAAATCAACTCGATATACCAATTTGATCGCAGAACAGCCGAACTTCAGATAATTCGATTGACACGTGGATGGAAACTTGTCTAGTGACAGATGATGCAGTTTCTTTGTGTCGTAAAGCGTCTTTATAATGGATTTCTGGTGTCAAACAATAGACAACCGAGACAAATATCTGCTCTGAATTTGTGTTTGGTGAAGCTGATGTGGCCAGTGTGTGTCTGAAGGTCAAATGAAGATTCACAACATATTTGTTATGATGCAGCGGGTGATGAACGGCACGCTTTAATAATGCGCTTTAACCAATGCAGCATGTGCTCATCATCAGAGACAATCACTGACAGCTTTATTACTCTCTGACTACGACTTTATAATAGTGTTTTGATTCAATTCCTGGATTTTCATTTCCTGTGTCCAAATTAACACTTTAAAGTCAGCATTAAAAACGACATTCACAACATGCTTTGCTTCTGTGATGTGAAAGAATAGGACAGAATGTAGGACAGAACATTATTTTATTTATATTAGACTGTGATATTATCTTTTTTTATTAAGTCTAGCATCCGTATTAATGCAGTTAGTGATCACATGTACTTGAAAATAATTATTGGACTTTTATTCAGATTTAGTTATTAATTTGATTGAACTAAAATGTTGCTATCTCTGTGTTCAGGGTCACACCGCAATGCTGAACGACGGCTGCTGGCATCCCAAGATTAAAGAGGAGTTCCTGACCTGCTCTAACGACGGGTGAGTCCAGCTAACGAGTTCATCACACTGGTCACATGTTCACATCTCGCTACCTGAATAACAACTCGTGTGGTTTCGTGACGCGTCACAAGGAAACTCGATCGCCCTCTCTCGTGTTTTGAGGCCACAGTCATTTTGCATACTTGAGGATGTTCGTGGTCTTTCTAAAAACCATTTGTTCTTGAGTTTTAACACATAATCCCAGGGGATTGTGGGGCATTTCACTTGGATTGTTTTGAGTGATCCAAGTTTAATTTTTAGTCTTTCCAAACAACATGAGGAGCCAAATGCATGATTGCCTTAATCAAATTTAACGTTTATACTCTGAAATGTATTCCATTGTCATTACTGCATGTTAAACAAATCACATTTTAATGCTTTTCTTTTAATTAAAATAACATTCATGGCAGTCATTAAGAAGGTGAGTCTGATTCCGATTCAGTGAGTCTTTTTTTTTTTTTTTCAAGAATCACTCCATAAGAATCATTTGTTCATAAGAATCAATATTTTATCCAGTCAGTAAGTGAGTCCTGGTTCAGATCTGGTGAGTAATTTAATAGTTTGATTCAAACAACAGCAAATTAAGAATCTGTTCATAAGAGTCATTTTTTCAGTATTTTCAGTCGTTTTCCATTAATGGCACTCATCCAGTGAGTCTAATTTCGATTCAGTGAGTCATTTGTTAAACAGTTTTTTTTTTTTTTTAGCAATTCAAGAATCTTTTCATAAGAGCCAATTGTTCATAGGATTCAGTCTGTTTGATCACATCTCATTGTTTTAATTGAATTAAAGAGGCATTATGACACTAATCCAATCAGTAAGTGAGTCCTGGTTCAGATTCAGTGAGTAATTTGTCAGACCAATTTTTTGACTAATTAAAAAATTGGTACAAACAGATAATTTATTCATAAGAATCAAGTCTTTTTGATCACTTTTTATTGAATTAAATGATGTTTATGGCAGTCATCTGTTCAGTGAGTCTGATTCAGGGAATCATTTGGTCAGAATGGTCTTTTTAAGAATCACTCCGTAAGAATCATTTGTTTTGAAGAATCAGTATTTTTTCTTTCTTTTTTCTTTTTTTCCTTCAATTGTCCAGTCAGTGAGTGAGTCCTGGTTCAGATTAAGAGATTCAGTGAGTCATTTGTAAGTCTGATTCAAACAGTAGCGCTCTCTCTCTCTTTTTTTTTGACCAAATTAAGAATCTGTTCAAAAGAGTCTTGTTTATAAGAATCAATCCTTTTAATTGCATATTAATGTTTCCCATTAATGCCACTTTTTAAGAATCACTCTGTAAGAATCATTTGTTTAGAAGAATCTGTATTTTTTCTTTCTTTTTTTGAGTGAGTCATGGTTCAGTTTAAGAGATTCAGTGAGTTATTGGTTAGTCTGATTCAAACAATAGCTCTCTCTCTCTGTCTTTTTGACCAAATTAAGAATCTGTTCAAAAGAGTCAATGTATAATAGGAATCAGTCTGTTTGATCACATCTCATTGTTTTAATTAAATTAAATAGCATACTGGCAGTCATCCAGTCAGTGAGTGAGTCCTGGTTCAGATTCAGTGAGTCATTTGTCAGTCTGATTCAAACAATAGCTCTCTCTGTCTTTTTGAATCCAAGAATAATTTAATCATAAGAATCAGTCTTTTTGACCACATTGTAATGTTTTTCATGAATTAAAATAGCATTTAAGACAGTCATCCCAACAGTTTTACTTTTTTTTATAAGAATCATTTGTTTAGAAGAATGTGTATTTTTTTCTTTCTTTTTCCCCTCTTCAATTATCCAGTCAGTGAGTGAGTCCTGGTTCAGTTTCAGAAAATCTCTGACTTTTTGACTAATACAATAACCTGTCCAAAACAATACTTAATAAGTATCAGTCTTGTTCAATCAGATATGAATGTTTTTCAATGTTTAACACCCCAAGTAAAATATAATTAATTTTGTCATGATGACGCTGCAATAAATACATTCAGCCGAATGCATGTTTTCCATTCAGATGTTTCAGTGTTCCCAGACTCAAAACTACAGGCCTGTGAAGTGTTACATGCGTGTAAACCTTTTCCCTGCGTCAGATTATGCCCTCGCTGTGTTCCCCTATAAAAGCGCGCTGGTTTTTCTGTGTTTAGGGGCGTCGCCGGTGAATGTGTGAGTCGTGTTCACAGGACGCACAGATGTGGCTCTGTTTTATTCAGTTGTAATATAGATTCTGGAAGGCTTCCCTTGGCACTTTCAGAGGAGGAAAGCGTTTAGGTCGAGGAACAGCTGCAGATGTGTATCGGGAACACATGTGTCCTGTGATCCGCTGGTGTGGCGCTCGGCTCCAAATCTCAGGGTGGAGGTTAAAGGGATAGTTCACCCAAAGATTAAAATGTACCCCATGATTTACTCACCGTCAAGTTATTCTAGGTGTATATGACATAATTCTTTCAGATGAATATAATAGGAGTTATATTCAAAAATGTCCTGGCTCTTCCAAGATTTATAATGGGAGTTAATGGCCGTTTCTGGTTTGAAGTCCATAAAAGTGCATCTATCCTATAAAAGTGCATCTATCATCATAAAAGTGCATCTATCATGATAAAAGGCATCTATCATCATAAAAGTGCATCTATCCATGATAAAAGTGCATCTATCCATCATAAAAGTGTATCTGTCATCATAAAAGTGCATCTTCTATCATAAAAGTGCATCTAGCCATCATAAATGCACTACATGATAAAAGTGCATCTATCCACCATAAAAGTGCATCTATCCATCATAAAAGTGCATCTGTCTATCATAAAAGTGCATCTATCCATGATAAAATGCATCTATCCATCATAAAAGTGCATCTATCCATCATAAAAGTGCATCTATCCATCATAAAAGTGCATCTATCCATCATAAAAGTGCATCTATCCATCATAAAAGTGCATCTATCCCTCATAAAAGTGCATCTATCCATGATAAAAGTGCATCTATCCATCTTAAACTAGACCTACATCAAGATGTTAGGTCTGGGAACTCACATTTGGCATTCCTCAATCCGAGGGGCGGATAAACGGTTGTCTTTCAAATCCCTCTGCATGCAATAGGACAGCGCTACAACCAACCAGAGCAACGAACGGCTGTGTCTGAGTGAGTCCCATGCGTTTTTCCACCAGCGGAGCTAGTTGATATATTAAACTTTTGCCGTATCCGGTCGGCGGAAACTTCGAACACATCTTCCTTTTTTAAGAATGACTTAAGTGACTTAACTCAAAGTCCTCCAGAGTCGCGGCCAAAGCCGATTCGAGAGACCGCTGTTCGCCAGCGTCATCTTCTTTGTTTTCAAGTAACGTTAGCAGGGAAATCACCTATGGAAATCACGCGGAACCGTCACAACTGTGCCGTCATTATGTTGAACCCGCCCACCAACTCTATACACATGTGATTGGCCTGACCAGAGTTTGGTTTTTCCAGCTCGAAAGCCAACGGAGAGTTGCTAGACCACACTGGCTGCGAAATAATTTTTGCTGCTGCTAGTGTGCGTCTAGATTTCTAGGCTAGCTCCACACTGCTCTGGCGGGTTAATAAAGGCCTTCTCTAATGGTTTAAAGTCATATTGAAATGCTCACAAAGGATTTTTAATTTTATAGCAAGTATTCGATTCCCAACACAAGCTTTGGGTCAGAAGCATTGCATGGTCACTGTAGATTAAACTGACCGGCCAATGAGAATGTACGAAATGAGCGTTTCCTCTCACGACTGTCGATTCGCACTAAAACTGAGTTTGACCCCTTGTTGAAACTGAAACTATGCTATCATAACATTTTCTTGTCATTTTATCATACTTACAAGTAGGAGTGTGCGACATTGACACAAAATTACATTTTCTGGGATTTTATTGATAACGCTAATTAGACAATATTTTATTGTGTTGACTCTGTGTGTTTTTAAAATTCTTCATATTCTATAAGGTTGTCATTTTGCAGCAGTGACAGAAATCAGTATCAGTTTATTGGATCCGTGCATTTGCTCTTAAAGTGACAGTAGCCTAATATTCCTGCTGCTGTCTGTCATTAATGATAATCAAACAACAAATGACAAAGAAAATTACTCTCTGATCTTGACTGAATATCTTGAATAAGGATTAATCTATATTTAACGTGTACAGTAAGATTATGCAGTGTTATTTTAAATTTGATTATAAAAAAAATAGTTTGTTGGCTATTTCTTATCTGAATAGTTAATAATAGTTGATCTGCGTAGTTAGTACATCTTCCTGAAAATTTTAATTTGTATTTTAGTTCTGTTGTTTTTATTTGTCTGTATTTGTGTGTAATTAGTTTCAATGTTCTTATAATTGTTTGCTTGTCTTAGGTAATCATTTTAATGGCCTTTGTCTTAACCTAGTATTAGTCTTTTGCTAAAGTATCGATAATTAAGTTTCACTGATTTAAAATGACTCATATCGTGAAATAAGACTTTGATTAATAATCGTGACTTTAAATTCTGACCAGAAATAATCGTTATTTAAATTATGATTTTTGCCATAATCGAGCAGCCCTACTTTTATATATCATAATGTTGACTCTTTTTGTTAGGAATGTAACTTTCTGACCGACAATCGAAGCTTATTTAGTTTGCAACAAAATGAAGAGCAAATTCTTTCTCTGGCGTTCTTGTGGTGTCAAAGAGAATTATGGGAAATATAGTTTTGTCTTGCAAGTTTGTCGAATGAATAGTGGTTTCTGTCAAGTTTTATTAACTGTTACAACATGTGGATGAACTAAACAGTCTTACGATACACTATACCGTTCAAAAGTTTAAAAAAAACAAGTTTTAATGATTTTGAAAGAAGTTTCTTTTGCTCAAGGCTGCTTTAATTCGATCAAAAATAGAGTAAAAATAGAGAAATATTATTACAGAATATAAAGTAACTTGTCTGTGATTGTGAATATATTGTAAAATATATTTTATTCCTGAATTGTCATCATCATTACTCCAGTCTTCAGTGTCACATGATCCTTCAGAAATCACTATAATATGATGATTTGATGCCCAAGAATTATTATATTATTAAATTGAGTATATAATTTCTTTCAACTGACTACAAATATTAGTGCGTATCCAATACCACATAGCTTCTCCGCTCATTTTTTACAGATATTCTTGTACGGTGTGATTTCATGCATTATTTCTGTGGCGAACGGTTCCTTTAACAGGGTCTGGTCTGAGCTGACTGAATCTCTTCTGTTGTAGAGCTGGTTTCAGCACACACACACACACACACACACACACACACACACACACACATGCGTACGGTCATTGATCGTTCACAGCGCCGCAGCTTTGAGTGTTGATAATAGCGCTGATCGGCCGCTAAAGATCTGCGTTATTCATCCGACCACCCGGGTGCCTCTATTGTAAACCGCAGGGGTTCCCAACCTTTTTTCCTCTGAGACCCCCTTTTTCCCAAGAAAATATTTTAGGGCCCCTTCACATTTAATGATATCGTCACTCTTGTAAGCTTGGTGCAAGGATGACAAAATGTTTTGTTTTTAAACAAACAGTATGTTTATTACTATAACCAGATATGTTTATGGACAAATAATAGCGTTTATTACATTGCTTGGTAGAATTCCAATGTAATTAATAATAATTCTTGATAACAGACGCTGCTTAGTATAACAGAGCGTTGCCATGAACGCAAGATTTCGGATGTTTTTGAAATCAGTCTCTTATGCTCATCAAAGTTGCATTTATTTAATTAAAAAATACAGTAAAAATTGTGAAATATTTTTTTATATATTCTATAATATTAGTTATAGTAATAGTATATAACTATTATATTAGTTTTCTATTTTAATATTTTAAAGTGTAATTTATTCCTGTGATCAAAGCTGAATTTTCAGCATCATTACTCCAGTCTTCAGTGTCACATGATCCTTCAAAAATCACTATAATATGATGATCTGATGATCAAGAAACATTTATGATTATTATCAGTGTTACATTATTATCTTTTGTAACATTATAAATGTCTTTGTCACTTATGATCAGAACAAAAGTCCAGCAAGACCCCAAACGTTTGAACGATAGTGCATAAATATGAAAATATACATAATTTAAATCTTTCCTTCTTCCATAAGCGTATTTTTCCCAATGCAAAATATTCTTAAGTTCTGCACCTCCACAGAAGAAATGTATGAAAACTTTTCTGAAAGTTTCTTTAGACGATATTTCAGTTTACTGGTGCCGGATGATGAACAGCGGTGACCTCTGCGTGACCTCTCCACTGCGTTGTTCTTTTACCCATAATGCCTGAAAGTCCTGGCGAGGGCCGAATGCCACAGATTCCCATCATGCCACGCTGCAGTAAGAGCAGGTTTGAGCTCTGGAGATCTGCCACCTGTTTCACAGACCATTCCCTCACATTGAAAATTCTCCATCATGTTATTGCTATAATATTTTTGTTTCTGGTGCAGAATAAACACCGCAGGTCGTTATACGGAGCTGTAATGGCGGGATGGATCAGTTTTAATACGTGTGTATGAATCTGTGGCAGCGATGTGTGTATGAGTACTCATAAAATTTATTTGTTTTAAGATGTGATGGTGAAATGTAGCAAAAACCCAGAGACCATTATAGCAGACTTTCAGAAGGACTTTATTTATAAATGTTTTTAAGATGTTCGTTTTGCGCTCTGTATTTTTAGAAGTGCACTCGTTTGTTTCGGCTGTTGTCCTGAAGGAGGATTAGGAAAAATCCCATATGCTCGGGATCATTCTTAAATTGCTGGTCTTATGTGAGTTAATGAATCTTGGGGGGTTTGGCCAAACCTCTCTGATATGCAAGAAGTTTTAGGCTGTGTGTCCAGTCCACCAAAGCGTTTTTAGCCAGCTGTGAACGCTAGCCGCTCTGCTGAAAACGCCTAGCTGTGGCGCTTCAGAGCGTTTTGGCTGCGCAGCGTTTTTTCAGTTGAGACGATTCGTTGCTATGATACAGAATATCAGAAGCACAGTTTACTTGTAACTGATTTCGCAGATAATATGTTTCGTACTAAAAAATAATTTTCATCCATTTTATTGGCTTAGCTCTGCTGGTTGACGTCGTTGTACAGAAGGAATGTTGTGACAGTTGGTCGGTGTTATATTAGCCCGCCCCTCCTCCACTGTGATTGGACGGCTGGGTAAATGTGACAGTGATGAGCGCTGCGTTTTACCCAAAGTTGAACATTTTTCAACTCTCGGCGACCAGTAAAAAACGCCGGCGCTCAGCGTTACACTCATGGCGTTTAAAAAACCCATTGAAATCAATTGGAAAAATACGGCAGCTGCGTGAAAAAAACGCTTTGGTGGACACACGGTCTTAGGCTTGTAATACGCATCTCTTCTGCTCAACAGTGACATCATCATCTTCACTCATTACTTCCAAATTATTTAATTGTTTTCATCCACCTGTCAATCGAATTATCTGAAGTTCGGTAAAAAAACTCATGTGAATAAAGCTGGTGAAAGTGTGTTTCCATCCAACGGCTTTAAAGCGAATATAAACCTGTGTGTAATGACGTCACATGCTGTTTTGCTATCATATTGGTATATCGAATTGATTCGAGACATTTTAAGGTGTTTCCATTCATTTTCGCACAACATTCAAGCAAACATTTGCGAACAAAGTTTTGCTAGACAAAATGGATCGCGCCATAATAACGTTTCCATCAGCGTTTATCGCACAAGCCGTATATCCATCAAGATCAAATCCCATGAGACCGAACGCATTTCATTTGAGTCGATATTCATGAAATTCAATAGAATTTTACTGTTTCCATAAGACATTTTTCATTCGATATCACTTAATGCGGATAAAAACGTGTGGATGGAAACATAGCTATAGTCCTGAAATGTATTGTTGACGACAGTGAATTTATTAATTTATTAACTTTATGCCGCTAAAAAAGGCAAAAAGTCTCTGAAATGTTTCTAAATTCATCCTCTTTAAAGCACCACTGCTAAAAATATTAAAGTAAATATATTTATTTATACATTATATTATATTTATTTAATTTCATATCTTTGAAATGTTTATGAATTTATTTATTTATGATTTATTTTACTTGTGCATTTTATTGATTTATTTATTAATGATTTATAAATTTCACATCTGATTGATATCTCTTATTTATAGTAAAAATGTTATAAACTATAAATACTATGTATTATAATATAACATTTTATATATATTCAAAAAATGAGACAAACATTTAGTATACTGTAGCTGCACTTTAAAAAAAAAATTCACATCTTTATTGATTGAAATCTTTATTTATTCATCATTTATTTTACTTAAGCATTTTATTAATTTATTTATACATTTTACATTTTTATTGATTAAAATCTTTATTTACTTATGTATTTTATTGATTTATTTATTAATGATTTATAAATGTCATATCTGATTGAAATCTTTATTTATCATTTATTTTATGTATGCCTTTTATTAATTTATGTAATGCTTTATATATTTCTCATCTTTATTTATATTTATATATAATACAATGTTTATAAACTATAAATATAATATTTAATATAACTTTATATTTAAAAAATTAGACATATTAAAAAAAAATTTACCTGCACTTATAAAAATATATAAGTAAAATTGAAATTATATAAAATATAAATATTATAATAGTAATGTAATCCCTAACGAAAAGTAATTAAATGACAGTAATGCATTGCACCCAACACTGTTCCTCACCCATTTTTTGATAGGAACTGTCGTGATGTGTCCTTCCCCGTGCAGAACTCGCTCTGTTAAAGGTCTTCATGGTTTAAACGTTGTGTGTTTGACATCGGTGTGTCCGTGAGCAAGTCGGGGCGTCGTGTGGGATACGCATCGGGTTCATGAACAGAGCAGTGCATTCCTCTTCACAGAGCAAGTCTTCCATGTCTCCGTCACAAACCTGCTCTTGAATGAGCCCCTGTTGTCCACCGGAGCAGAGCGGGTGTAACCGTTCAGACACACTGATCAGCGTGAGGGCGATTAATTGCTCAGAGACTTTAAAAGCTCATTAAGAGTCTCGGCTCGGATGAAGAACGTCTCGCCGGCCCACACAGCCTCATCTGTAGCTTTCAGCTTCCAAACGAAATAAAACAAGACTAGCTCTTCATAATCAGTGATGTGTACACACACGCACACACACGCACGCACACGCGCACACACGCGCGCGCGCGCACACACACACACACACATGCGCACACACACACACACACACACACACACACACACACAACGTACGCATGCACGCACATACACACACACTCTAACTTACTCACTCACTCACTCTCTCTCACACACACACACACCTTTCTCCCCTCTCTCTCTCTCTCTCTCTCTCACGCGCACACTCTCTCTCTCTCTCTCTCTCTCACACTCTCTCTCTCTCTCTCTCTCACGCACACACACACACACACTCACTCATTCACTCACTTACACTCTCTCTCACAAACTCACTCTCTCACTCACACAAACTCACTCACTCACACTCACTCACATCTCACTCACATCACACCACACACACAACACACTACACACACGTACGCATGCACGCACATACACACACACACACTCTAACTTACTCACTCACTAACTCTCTCTCACACACACACACACACACACACATATATATATACACACACACACTCACACACTCTCTCTCTCTCTCTCTCTCTCTCTCTCTCTCTCTCTCTCTCACGCACACACACACACTCACTCACTAACTCACTTACTCACACTCTCTCACAAATCACTCACTCACACTCACAACACACACACACACCACACACACACGACACACACGCACACACACACACACATACACACACACACACACACACACACACACACACACACACACACACACACACACACACACACACACACACAGACTATTGGGGCCTCACGGCTTTCTTTTCAATCTGCCCTTTCTCTCATGCATCTGGGGAAGTTTTCCGCTTCTACTGTCTCGAACACACTCCCACAAGAGGACGGGCTCTGAGTGTACGGGTGGCGTGAGGTGAAGAGGCCCCGTGACGAGCGCTAGGGGCCTTCGACGCGCTTCTGCTTTCTGTCTGAGCACTTTTTAAATGGTTAGTCTGTCAGGGATTCCCAAACGTCTTTGTCAGCCGATCCCCTCAGATGTAAAACACTGACCTGAAGCTCCCATGGAGATTTTGAGTCACACACATTCGCATGTTCATGGTTCTCTGGTAGGAAGTGTTTTATTTTCACTTTGTAGTGGACTTTAAAGTGTTAAACTCTAACCTCTTTTTACTTGTGATTCCTGCGTCTGAATATGCCTAACACACACACACACACACACACCACATACATGCATACATGTTAGTAGTTTTAAATCTCTTCTCAAAACCTTTTATTTTAGGATTGTGTTATTTTTTTTTTAGGATAAGAATATGTGTTTAGGGATATGTGGATGCTAAACACACCTGACAGATATTCAATAAATAAGTAGAAAATCACTTTTATTGCACATCAAAGGCAGAATATTCACTGATAATTTAAAGTGTATTTGTTTGTTCATATTTTTTTAATTTATACAGTTCTTTTATTATTATTATTATTATTATTATTTATTTATTATTTAAAATTTTATTCTTCATTTACATTTTATATCAAATTAAAGAAATAGTTTGTTTATTTTTAACTTTCTTTAAAAAAAATGTATATTTATGCAAGACATGGAATGGAATAAAGACATTGAAACAAAAAAAATGACTAATTAATCCTGTCCTATTCACTTTAGGAATAATGTGTGTCACTTTTGTCTACAATGTGTGTTCATAAATATATATATGATGTGTTTTTTCAGGGAAGCTGCTTCATAAATCACAGCATTGCTAATTGCAGACGTCAGTGTTAATGCTTCAAACTCGCCGCACGTCATCGGAAAATATTTCCCCGGTTGTTTACCTCTCATGTTCGGATGCGCTCGTTCTGGGATGTCTTTGCAAGATTGGCATGGGTTACCATGACGACCTGATTTCTTTATGCCAGTGCTGATGTCATGATCTGGAATATAGTTTCTGTGTAAACATGACAGAGGAAGCTGCGTCTGCCATCCAACATTTGCATATTAACTTTAGCTTTAATATTAAAAACAATGTTAATAGGTACACTAGCGTTCTGAAGCAATTAATACGTTTATTCAGCGAGGATGCATTCAATTAATCAAAAGTGACAGTTTAAGACATTTTCTTAAGGCTTTTCTTCTCTGATGATGTGGGCGGGGCAACCTGTCACTCACATGAGATCAACCATTAGCAAATCATCCAATCAATTCCCCACATAACTCAAGCCCAGCCCACATTTGTTCTTGTTTGAGAAGCAGTTTTACTCATGCACTTGTACAACAATCAATAAGATGAATCTGACATTCAAGAATTGCGAGACATAAAGTCATAATTGTGCGTTATAAAGTCAGAATTGCGAGACAAAATAATAAATTCGTGTTATAAAGTCAGAATTGCGAGACAATAAAATAAATTTTCGTGTTATAAAGTCAGAATTGCGAGACAAAATCAGAATTGCGAGACAAAGTCAGAATTGCGTGTTATAACGTCAGAATTGCGACACAAAATCAGAATTGCGTGTTACAAAATTAGAATTGCGAGACAAAATCTGAATTGCGTGTTATAACGTCAGAATTCCGAGACAAAATCAGAATTGCGTGTTATAACGTCAGAATTGCGACACAAAATCAGAACTGGTGTTATAACGTCAGAATTGCGACACAAAATCAGAACTGTGTGTTATAACGTCAGAATTGCGACACAAAATCAGAATTGCGTGTTATAACGTCAGAATTGCGACACAAAATCAGAATTGCGTGTTATAACGTCGAATTGCGTGTTATAACGTCAGAATTGCGACACAAAATCAGAATTGCGTGTTATAACGTCAGAATTGCGTGTTAAACGTCAGAATTGCGACACAAAATCAGAATTGCGTGTTATAACGTCAGAATTGCGACACAAAATCAGAATTGCGTGTTATAACGTCAGAATTGCGACACAAAATCAGAATTGCGTGTTATAACGTCAGAATTGCGACACAAAATCAGAATTGCGTGTTATAACGTCAGAATTGCGACACAAAATCAGAATTGCGTGTTAAAACGCCAGAATTGCGACTCAAAATCAGAACTGTGTGTTATAACGTCAGAATTGCGCAGACTGATCTCATGAAATAGTGTATGTATGACACGCCAATTCGTATTTCCATTTTTGGCGTGCTATCAACACGCATAATCGCTTTTCAGCGTGTTTATGAACGCCGTTGACTTAACGTTACATTACTGTATATATAAATATATGAACTACCCCAACCCCGTCCCTAAACCTACACGTCACTGATGATTAATACCATTTATGAGTCTTCCCCTACCATCCTAGGACAAAAAATATCGCTCGACAGATGTAGATCTACATTTTGCTTCGTTTCGCTCGGACATTTACGCGTGTAATACACGGAATCACTACTTACGCGTGTACATACACGCGGATAGCTCAAAATGCGTATAGATAACACGCCACTTGACTTGAAAGTGGCGTGTATGTTTACGTAAAAATCATGTCATGTTGCAATTGCGAGACAAAATCAGAATTGCGTGGTATAAAGTCAGAATTGCGAGATATAAAGTTGCAATTGCGAGATAAACTCATAATTCTGGCTTTTTTTCTTGCAATTGCGACTTTATATCTTTCAATTCTGACATCTTTTCTCAGAATTGTGAGAAAGTCGCAATTGCAAGTTATAAAGTCCAATCCTAAGAAAAAAAAGACTGACTTTTTTTCTCACAATTGCGTTAAGTCAGACTTGCGAGATATAAACATGCATTTCTGAGAAAAAAAGCCCAAATTTCTCGCAATTCTGGCTTTTTAACACGCAATTGCGACTATATCACGGAATTCTGACATAAAAAGTCAGAATTGTGAGAGAAAAAGTCGAATTAACTTTTTTTTTTCTGTGGTGGAAATGAGCTTCCATATAATCTTTAATTGAACAAAACTATCAAGATCCTATCGATATTTTGCCTGTTTATTTGCTAAACACCTCTTAAACAGCTGCAGTAAGCATCCATAATTCATTAAGAAACGCATCTGATCAGCATCTGGCCAGCTGTGAAACCTGCAGTTTGCGCAGACGAGTTGGTTTATGTTCTGTGATGTTAATCTGGTGTTTTTTAATCTGCTCTTTGTCATGTGATGAGTTTCCCATCCTCAGACAGACAGACAGGCAGTTTCGTCTGACATTTGTTTGTCCTGAAACGGCGTCTTGTCTAAACACAGTGAGTGTGTCTCTGCTGGAATCCACTATCGAGGGTATCTGTGTGTTTATGCGTGGCTCGGGTGACCTTTGACCCCTGAGGTCACAGCTGGTCAGAGTAGGACACGATCGGCCTGTTGCTTCTCTCTCTCTCGAAACATCTTTGACCTCTCCTGGTGATTTCTCACCTCGACGGGACGACTGAAGATATGAGGAATAAAGTGAGATGGACGCTTCTGATGACAGACGCTCTCAGAGGTTCTGATAAACTCTTCTCCATCACTTCACTTCATCTTACAGGCTTCAACAAACAGACCCTACTTTTGATTTCACAGAATATATGAATGATGCATTAAATATTTGATTTTTACATTTTTATACTTTATATAGTATTTTATAGTATATAATTATTATAATATATTTATATATTTATTATACTATATATATATATATATATGTATGTGATCCTGAATCACAAACCCAGTCACATATGGTATATTTGTGGCAATAGCCAACAATACATTGTATGGGTCAAAATTATTGATTTTTCTTTTATGCCAAACATTATTAGGATATTAAGTAAAGATCATGTTCCGTGAAGATATTTTGAAAATTTCCTACCAAAAATATATAAAACATTTTTTTTGTGAGTGAATGCAGCAAAATCGCATTCATGTAATCGTTCTGAAGACACTGAACAACTGCATTAGCATGTTGTCGGCCTTCGCTTGACCTCTGACCTCCGGTCTACACTTTCACTGTGACCGGTGTGTGTTGAAGCTGTGTGTTATCTGGGAATCGCATCACTGCGTTCATCTGGCTCTTCTGTGTTTGTATTTCGCTGTCCCGCTCAACAGCTGTAATGTGTTCAGCAGATGTAGGGAAGTAAATTGGGATTTCATGGATCCTTCAAATCTGCCTGTCACGCTGATGTACTGTCCTCTCTCGTTTCTCTGCGTTTATGACTGAAGAAAGCTCTCGTGTGTCCTTCGTGTGATTCGATTCATCACCGGGCCAGATATTGCAGATATTTCTGCCACTGGAATCTGATTGGATGATGTGCTTTTGAATTCTGTATTAATTCATTAATGAATCATTTGTAGATGTATTTTAGTCTAAATCTGTCAGTGGCCCTTATGAGGACTCACTCACTCGATCACTCACTCGATCACTCACTCACTCACTCACTCACTCGATCACTCACTCGATAACTCACTCGATAACTCACTCACTCGATCACTCACTCGATAACTGACTCACTCGATCACTCACTCACTCACTCACTCACTCACTCACTCACTCGATCACTCACTCGATCACTCACTCACTCACTCACCTCACTCGATCACTCACTCGATAACTCACTCGATAACTCACTCACTCGATCACTCACTCGATAACTCACTCACTCGATCACTCACTCGATAACTCACTCGATAACTCACTCACTCGATCACTCACTCGATAACTCACTCACTCGATCACTCACTCACTCACTCACTCGATCACTCACTCGATCACTCACTCACTCACTCACTCGATAACTCACTCAATAACTCACTCGATAACTCACTCACTCGATCACTCACTCGATCACTCACACACTCGATCACTCACTCACTCGATAACTCACTCGATCACTCACACACTCGATCACTCACTCACTCACTCACTCAATAACTCACTCGTTCACTTACTCACTCGATCACTCACTCACATCACTCACTCACTCAATCACTCTCACTCACTCACTCGATCACTCACTCAATCACTCACTCAATCACTCACTCAATCACTCTCGATCACTCACTCGATCACTCACTCGATCGATAACTCACTCGATCGATCACTCACTCGATCACTAACTTAAACACTCGATCACTCACTCGCTCACTCACTCACTCACTCACTCTCTCACTCGATCACTCACTTAATCACTCTATCACTTACTCGATCACTCACTCACTCACTCGATCACTCACTCACTCGATCGATCACTCACTCGATCGATCACTCACTCACTCGATCACTCACTCAATCACTTGATCACTCAATCACTCACTCGATTGATCACTCACTCGATCACTTACTCAATCACTCGATCACTCACTCAATCACTCACTCACTCAATCACTCGTTTACTCACTCGATCACTCACTCGATCACTCACTCACTCGATCACTCACTCACTTGATCACTCACTCACTTGATCACTCACTCACTTGATCACTCACTCACTTGATCACTCACTCACTCAATCACTCACTCACTTGATCACTCACTCACTCGATCACTCACTCACTCGATCACTCACTCAATCACTCACTCCACTCGATCACTCACTCACTTGATCACTTACTCAATCACTCGATCACTCACTCAATCACTCACTCACTCAATCACTCACTCACTCAATCACTCGATCACTCACTCGATCACTCACACTCGATCACTCACTCGATCACTCACTTGATCACTCACTCACTTGATCACTCACTCACTTGATCACTCACTCACTTGATCACTCACTCACTAAATCACTCACTCACTCGATCACTCACTCAATCACTCACTCACTCGATCACTCACTCACTTGATCACTTACTCAATCACTCGATCACTCACTCAATCACTCACTCACTCAATCACTCACTCACTCAATCACTCGATCACTCACTCGATCACTCACTCGATCACTCACTCGATCACTCACTTGATCACTCACTCACTTGATCACTCACTCACTTGATCACTCACTCACTTGATCACTCACTCACTTGATCACTCACTCAATCACTCACTCACTTGATCACTCACTCACTCGATCACTCACTCACTCGATCACTCACTCAATCACTCACTCACTCGATCACTCACTCACTTGATCACTCACTCACTCACTCACTTAATCCCTCGATCACTCACTCGATCACTCACTCACTCAATCACTCACTCACTCGATCACTCTCACTTGATCACTCACTCACTCACTTAATCCCTCGATCACTCACTCGATCACTCACTCACTTGATCACTCACTCACTCACTCACTCACTCACCATCACATAATCACTCGATCACTCACTCGATCACTCACTCGATCACTCACTCGATCACTCACTCGATCACTCACTCAATCACTCACTCAATCAATCACTCAATTAAAGGATAATTCCAGTATTTAACACTTTAAGTCTATTTTTAGTTTGTTTTGGATGAACTAGAGTGGTGGACTTAGAAATTTTGACGATGGGTCCTGTCTCGAGTTTTTGACTATTTTAGGATCGCCTCTGAGTGCTTCAGAGTGGCTGTGTATGAGCATACTGAAACCTGTCCTTAAAACAACACTTAACATTAGCTCTCAAAACTGTGCAACTCACCGAGTGATTAGTGGTGTTCGTTGATGATTAAAAACAAATATATCGGCGCAATGTATGCTTTCAATCTGTGTTATTTACTATAGTGGAACTATATTTTCAGATACCTCACAACCGCGTATAAACTTCCACTGGATATTTGAGTCTGCACACTCCCGACCACTTGATGGCGACAACCACTTTGCCGCAGTTGCTCTGCTCACGCTAGCCTACTGAGAGACGGAGAACCGAGCGAAAAGACTACAACCAAATGTAAACAGACCCCTTTCGGTATCCGGTAGCGCAGTAATATCAACGAGCACTAATGCTCCAACAGACATCAATGGAATTTTAAAAAAGGGCAAATAAAACAGACAGAAACTGTATTTCGCTTCGCTACTTGTTTTGGATCATCAACGAACACCACTAACCACTCGGTGAGTTGCACAGTTTTGAGAGCTAATGTTAAGTGTTGTTTTAAGGACAGGTTTCAGTATGCTCGTAGACAGCCACTCTGAAGCACTCAGAGGCGATCCTAAAATAGTCAAAAGGTCGAGACAGGACCCATCGTCAAAATTTCTAAGTCCACCACTCTAGTTCATCCAAAACACACTAGAAAATAGACTCAAAGTGTTAAATACCAGAATTATCCTTTAATCACTCTCACTCAATCACTCACTCGATCGCTCACTCAATCACTCACTCGATCGCTCACTCTAAGTATATTATAAGGATTATTTGTTAAATATATTTCAGATAATTGTATTTATTTACTGTTATTTTGAATGTTCTCCTCTCTCTCTCTCGATGAACGAGTGATTCTCTCTCTCTCATTCTCTCTCTCTCCCTCTCCTCTCTCTCTCTCTCTCTCTCTCTCTCCTCTCTCTCTCTCCTCTCTCTCTCTTCTCTCTCTCTCGATGAACAAGTGATTCCTCTCGTCCCTCAGCCGCTCTTAAACTTCATTTTCAACACTTTTCTTCACTTTAAATGAGTATTTGCCTGATTTACTGCAGGAATGTTTCTACAGCACAGAAACACAACAGTCCAGACACCTTTTCTGTGAAAATGATGGCAAGCATCCTGAATTATCTGTTAATGTTCTTAAAATGAGGAAAATGATGGACATTTTTTGGCACCTTCTTTATTAAGTGCTAGTAAAGTGTATTATTTTGGAACGGTGAACTTGTTGATGTTTTTACTAGGGTGTCACAGCTGTGTATGTGATGATCAGCACTTGATTTTATAACAAATATATATATATATTTACTATTATTTTATAGCAAATTTAATAGGCTTATCAATCTTTTTAATGGGATTGAATACCATTTTATTAATAATATTTACACATTAATGAAGCATATATATATATATATATATATATATATATATATGTATATGTATATGTATATATATATATATATATATATATATATATATTATATATATATATGCTGCATTAATATACATATATATATATATATATATATATATATATATATATATACATCCATATAAACTTTTTTAAGGGCATTTTTGTTTACTTTAGGTGATGATCATATGGTGTAAAGCAGGGATGGGCAACTCCGGTCCTCGAGGGCCACTGTCCTGCAGAGTTTAGCTCCAACCCTGACAAAAAATATTTTTTAGTAATCCTGAAAACATTGATTAGCTTGTTCAGGTGTGTTTAATTAGGGTTGGAGCTAAACTCTCCAGGACAGTGGCCCTCGAGGACCGGAGTTGCCCATCCCTGGTGTAAAGTGTAAAATCTAAAAAAAAAAACTGTTATTTTACAAACATCAAAAGAAAAGTCATGAACTAAGAGTATTATGAGCTACGTTTGCAATTCAATGCACTCTTTTGTGTTATTGTTCATGAGAATTAATGAGCCAAAATGCACAAAAATAAATAAATTGTATTGTTTTTTTAAAAATTTTTATTTGATTACATTTTTTATTTTATATTATTGTCTCACCTTAACTTATTATCTCATCTAATTTTGTTTAATTTTAATTTAAAGCTGCATTACATAGCTTTTTTAGGTTCAAAATTATCCCCAAAAAAATTGAGCAAGTACATAACCAGCCAGTGTTCAACACTCTCTTCTTGCCGTAGCTCGATTCATAACGGTAAGCTTGTAATAATGTGTGTATCTCCAGTGGTTCTGGTGGATTTCAGCGGGAAATTCAAGCGTGTGTTTGTGTCATCACGTCACATCTGAACACATAAAGAAGAGTCTCGGCTAGTAGACTACGAGTGTAAGGATGTTGAGCTGGAGATTTATAGCCTCTTCTCACAGCACTTCATACATTAAACTTATTAATTTGATGGCGGATCCAGAAAGATTCAAACGAAAATCATCAGTGACAACTGGAGATTCTCCCGCCGTGAAATGCAATTCGGATCAGCTCCAGAAGAAAAGAGACTGAACCGGCCCATGCGGAAACAAGGATAATATCTGAAGGACATTAAATGTCACGCAATGCTGATGTTGAACATTAACAATTTGAGAGCAAAGTATAATTTGCACGGTTTGACGTGATATAATAAGAGATCGTTAGATTTAATCAGCGCGATTTACTGCAATGCTTTTTTTCCTCTTAGTTGGTCAGAACAAAAGTGGATGTTACTTGTTCAGAGGACATTTTCCGGTGAAATTATTATGTTGGCCTAAATTCCAAACAGTGTAATCTGTGATTGCGAATGCCAGGATCCACACCGACTGACAGCCACACACTCTCCTCAAAACACTGTGTTCATCCGTGTCGAGACACAACCCACATAAAGTTGATAAATCCTCTAATAACTGCAATTGCAGATTTCGAACAGAGATGGCGACAAAGAGGAAAAACTACGTACTGCAGCTTTAATTTGAAATTTAATTTAAAAATTATTCGATTTTTTTTATTTAATTTGTTTAGATTATGTTATTTTAATTTTTGTTATTTGATTTATTTTATATTTGATCTGATCTGATCTGATTTGTCTTGTTCTCAGGACTGTGCGGACTTGGGATCTGAGCTCCGAGAAGAAGCACAAGTCGGTGTTTAAGCCTCGATCTCTGCAGGGCAAGAAAGTGACGCCCACGTGCTGCACGTACAGCCGAGACGGCAAACTCATCGCCGCCGGCTGCCAGGACGGCACCATACAGATCTGGGACAGGAACCTAAGCGTAAGTGTGTCTTTACCAACATCTGTGGCTGAGAGGTATAGTTCAGCCAAAAATTACAATTAGCCCTTGATTCACTCACCCTGAAGTCATCATAGGTGTATATGACATTCTTCTTTCAGACGAGTATAATAGGAGTTATATTAAAAAATGTCCTGTCTCTTCCAAGCTTTATAATGGCAGTGAATGGCCGTTTCTGTTTTGAAGTCCATAAAAGTGCATCTATCCATCATAAAAGTGCATGAATTATGATGGATAGATGTTTTTTGTGATGGGCTAATGGGCTAATTTCAGCTTTGCATCCTTTAATCCTTATCTTTCCGCTGCATCATCAGTCTGAGTAAGACATGGGCCGGCCGGATCTAAGATGGGCAATAAAGATCTGCTGTTCAGTGTCAGGCCTAGCGTGCACGTCCCTGTACGGATGCTGGGGGTCAGAGGTCATCAGAGACACTGAGCAGGTCGTCAGTGTGTGTGTGTGTGTGTGTGTGTGTGCAGTATTACAGCGTTTACTGTGGTTCTGGAGCAGCGTGGGTGTCCAGTGTGTCTCTCTGACGGGATGAACGGGGCAGGAGGGGCGAGTGAATCTGGACGCCTGTCTATGACTGAGTGCTGGTGTTTGTTTGGTCAGGGCATCAGGCGTGTGTGTGTGTGTGTGTGTGTGTGTGTGTGTGTGTGTGGTCCTGAGAGCAGTGGGACAGGCGTGAGTGAAGACACTTAGTTCGTTCTGGGAAACTATGGGAAGCTGTTAACGTGTCACATCATTTAACCCTGTAACGCCTGACATACGAGCAATTATCAGAATTTAGTTTTGTTTAAAAGTTTTGTTTTATTTCATTCATTTCGTAATTTTCATTCAAATGTATTCATTTATTTTCATTTCATATACCAACTGTATAATCAGTTGTATTAAAGGGGCTTTTTTTATGATAAAAAACCCTATTGTTATTATTTTCTTATTTTATTTATTTATTTATTTATTTATATACTTGTATTATTAATTTATTTTTAATTTATTTTTAATTTAATTCAATATACGACCGTATAATCAGTTGTATTAATCTGGCTTATCAATTTTTTATATTAAAAAAAAACTATTATTATTATTATTTTCTAGTTTCTATTATTGTCAGGGTTTGTGCAGGTGCTGAAGACGAGGACACGAAAGCTTCAATATAAATGTTTTAATAACAAAATGAAGACTTTCCAAACTTAAACAGGAACAAAACTCCAGGAAATCAGAAACACACAACCACACATGGACGACGATCGACAAACACTCAGGGAAAACACAGGGCTTAAATACACTGAATCAAATGAGATAATTAACAGAACACAGGTGAGAAAACTGAACACTAACGAGGAGCGGGAAAACTTAACAGGACTAAACCAAAAACCACAAAGACAGGGAAACCAGATCTTAAAACAGAACTCAAACACATCAAAACGTGACACTACCTCCCCCCTCCCCGAAGGCGCGTCCTCGCGCCGTATAACATCCAAAGGGGTGGGAGGGTGGGCGCCCTGGAGGCTGACGAGGGCATGGTGCAGGTCCAGGAAGCCTCCAGGGCGGAGCAGGCTGTGGGCGTGGCCACGGCGGTGCAGGCTGTGGGCGTGGCCACGACGGTGCAGGCTGTGGGCGTGGCCACGACGGTGCAGGCTGTGGGCGTGGCCAAGGCGGAGCAGGCTGTGGGCGTGGCCAAGGCGGAGCTGTGGGACCCTCGGGCGTCCAGGGTGGAGCTGTGGGACCCTCGGGCGTCCAGGGCGGAGCTGTGGGACCCTCGGGCGTCCAGGGTGGAGCTGTGGGACCCTCGGGCGTCCAGGGCGGAGCTGTGGGACCCTCGGGCGTCCAGGGCGGAGCTGTGGGACCCTCGGGCGTCCATGGCGGTGAGGACCCTTCGGGTGGCCATGGCGGTGAGGACCCTTTAGGTGGCCAGGGCGGTGCAGACCCTTCAGGTGGCCGTGGCGGTGCAGACCCTTCAGGTGGCCATGGCGGTGCAGACCCTTCAGGTGGCCATGGCGGTGCAGACCCTTCAGGTGGCCATGGCGGTGCAGACCCTTCAGGTGGCCATGGCGGTGCAGACCCTTCAGGTGGCCATGGCGGTGCAGACCCTTCAGGTGGCCATGGCGGTGCAGACCCTTCAGGTGGCCATGGCGGTGTTATCTTTTCGGGCCTCCGTGGATCTTTGGCCGGCCACGGCGAAGGCGTATGGCGCCCCCCCAAAATTTTCTTGGGGAGGACAGGCTCATGATCGGGAACTGACTTGACATCAACGGGCGCTGGGTCAACGGGTTCTGGGTCAACGGGCTCTGGGTCTGGGTCAACGGGCTCTGGGTCTGGGTCAACGGGCTCTGGGTCTGGCGCTGGGTCAACGGGCTCTGGCTCTGGCGCTGGGTCAATGGGCTCTGGCTCTGGGTCAACGGGCTCTGGCTCTGGGTCAACGGGCTCTGGCTCTGCCGCTTCATGGGACTCGGAACTGGACGGGGCCAGCACATCAGGGGACTCGGAACTGGACGGGACCAGCACATCAGGGGACTCGGAACTGGACGGAACCAGCATTTCGGGGAGCTTGGGGCTGGGCTCAGGTTCTGGCGGGCAGGCGACGGGCTCAGGCTCTGGCGGGCAGGCGACGGGCTCGGGATCTGGCTGGATGTGGTTAACGTGAACCCCAGCCTCGGCAGCCATCCTCCTGGCTAATCGCACTGACATCAGTGGGGGATCAGTCATACCGGATATCAGCCGGGGAAGTCCAGGGACCGATCTGGCGGCAGGGCTGATGCGGTGTGCAGGCTCTGGTGGGCAGACGATGGGCTCAGGTGTGAGCGTGCAGGTGATGGGCTCAGGCGTTGGCGTGCAGGTGATGGGCTCAGGCGTTGGCGGGCTGGCGACGGGCTCTGGTTGGATGGTCTCTGGCTGGAGTGGGAGATCCTCCAAGTGGTAGCTGGATCCACAGGCCCACAGCGTGTGATCCAAAAACTCCAGGAAGGATAGATTGAGGTCCCTTACCAAAATTATCTGGGCGAGAGGGTCTTTTAGTCCACCCCAGAAACTCTTTTTCAACTCCTCCTCATCCCATCTCACATCATCATACAGCTCAAGGTATAGACCAGCGTATTCCTCGAGTGAGCGCTCCTCTTGGAAAAGGATTGGGTTTTTGAAGGGGCTCACCTCTTTTTTCCTCCTTCTACCCATTTTTGCTTTTTAAAGGTCGATCGTTCTGTCAGGGTTTGTGCAGGTGCTGAAGACGAGGACACGAAAGCTTCAATATAAATGTTTTAATAACAAAATGAAGACTTTCCAAACTTAAACAGGAACAAAACTCCAGGAAATCAGAAACACACAACCACACATGGACGACGATCGACAAACACTCAGGGAAAACACAGGGCTTAAATACACTGAATCAAATGAGATAATTAACAGAACACAGGTGAGAAAACTGAACACTAACGAGGAGCGGGAAAACTTAACAGGACTAAACCAAAAACCACAAAGACAGGGGAAACCAGATCTTAAAACAGAACTCAAACACATCAAAACGTGACACTTATATCTTCTATATTATTATTATTATTATTATTATTATTTACTTTAGTATGATTAGCCATTTGATGGTTATCATATGTCATTTTATTTTAATTAATTAATAAATTTACTAATTTTGGAGACATTAAAAAAGTCATGATCTAAGAGTATGAGCTGCATTTTGCAATTCAGTGCACTCTTGTGTTTTTTTTGTTTTTGGCAATATCATCTCCAGTGTTTTCAGAAGAGAACAGCAGGAAAGGATTCTGCCTGTTTTCATGTTTATTACATAATTGAATACTTTATTTGTTTTGAAGCCTGTAAACATCAAATGAAGTCTTAACCACAGTATAGACATGAAAGTCTCAGTTTTTCAGTCCAGTCATACCAGTTCTTTCTTACAGTTGTGGGAAGAAACATTGAGTTGGTTTGAGTTGTTCCTGCCTCGTATAAGTGTAGGCTCTCAGTTGAGAGAGAGAGAGAGACCTAGAGAGAGAGAGACATAGAGAGAGAGACCTAGAGAGAGAGAGAGAGAGAGGAGAGAGAGAGAGAGAGAGAGACAGAGAGAGAGAGAGAGAGAAAGATAGACCTTCACAGTTCAGTGTTTTACTGTACGCTCTGTGCTAAAGACCTTTAAAAACTCTTCCTAAAGTAATTGTAAAAGATTGAGTAGGTGCTGTTAAAGTTTTAGTCCTTTCCCATGACATGAAGACTTGATGGATGTTGTTGCCACATTCTTCACAAACTTCATTCCCAACAAGCGTGGAGAGTTTACAGCAGAGGTCCTGGACTGGAGAATGAGTCTCAGATCTCTACAACACTCAACACAGCAGATTTCTGTATCATAGAACAATACATGTACTCATATATTATACTGTGGAAATTGCATTTATAACTAACAGTGTATAGAACTACGCTTAACAACAAGGGTCACATTCACTACAATACTATATTATATTATATGATATTATGCACCAATAAACATGAAACAAAAACAAATATTAAATAAAAATGAATATATTATATTTATTATTAAAGGTAATAATAATTATGTAATATGTCAAATTATTTGTGTGTGTGTGTATATATATATATATATGTGTGTGTGTGTATATATATATATATACATGCATACAATATACATATACAGATAATATATACAATGCAAAAATATATAATATTATAATGTTTGTTTATATTTACATATTTTTTGTATACAATTTGTAAAAAAAATTAATTAAATATATATTGCATATAATAATTAAATAAAAGGATACTTTAATGTATGTGTGTGTGTAACGTTATATATATATAGCACAAAATAATTATAATTAATATATAATGTTATAATGTGTACATGTTTATATTAATATTTTATTTAAAATATTATTTGTATATTTTATTATATATGTAAAATCATGTTTCTGTTTATATTATTGTTTTATTTAACATACTTTAAATAAATAATTTGTGTATTGGTTAGTTATATATATATATATACACTACCGTTCAAAAGTTTGGGGTCAGTACGATTTTTTTTTTTTAAAAGAAATTTATACTTTTCTTCAGAAAATTCAATTGATCAAAAGTGACAGTAAAGACATTTATAATAATGCAAAATATTTATTTTTTAATGAAATGCTTTTCTCTTGAACTTTCAAAGAATCCTGAAAACAATTCATTACGGTTTGCACAAAAATATGAAGCAGCAAAACTGTTTTCAACTGTGATAATAATCATAAATGTTTCTTGATCATATCATATTATAGTGATTTCTGAAGGATCATGTGACACTGAAGACTGGAGTAATGATGCTGAAAATTCAGCTTTGATCACAGGAATAAATTACACTTTACTATATATTCACATAGAAAACAGCTGATTTACATTAGAATAATATTTCACAATATTACTGGCTTGCCTTGGTGAACAGAAGAGACTTCTTTTAAAAACATTAAAAATCTCACCGACCCCAAACTTTTGAACGGTAGTGTATATATATATCTGTTTTTTTCCCTTCTCAAAACCGAAGTCAAATTCTGACAAGTGTCGTGTTTGGGTTAAACTGTGTGGACGTCCTCAGTCAGCGAAACCCCTCAGAGATCAACAAGCACCTTAACCTGTGAAGTTATACTAGTTAGACAGTTATATAATGTTTTAGGTTATGATTTCGGTTCTCATACCGGCTGTTTACCCCCACATTTTCATTACTGTAAAACTCTTCTCATTCATTACTACACTTGTAAAATACTTAAATAAAAAAAAGTAAAATAAATAAATATTTCATTGAAATGTCACAGGTCAAAAAATCACAATGGTCCTAAAATAGGTTTTATTTTCTATGCTTTATTTACTTATTTATTTACAAAAAAAAATGTATTCAATTTATTTATTCAAGATTTATTTATTATTTCATTTATATTTATATTTATTTATACAATCTATATGTAATTGCGTTTATGTATAAACATTTATTTATTTATGCAATATTAATTTATTTCTTTGTGCAAAAATATATTTTTTTTACATTTCTTTGTGTTTCTTCATATTTTCGTATTTATTTAATCATGCATGCATGCAAAATTGATGAATTAATTCGTTTTCTTTTTTCTTTTATGTAAATTGCCTTTATGTAATAATAATTTTTTTCTTTATGCAATTAATTTTTTTCTTTGTGCAGAATATATTTTTATGCAAAAGTAAAAAAAATTAAAACAATTAAATGACATGGCTTTATTCAAAACTGAATCCTGCATGCATGCAAAATTGATTAATTGATTAATTTTCTTTATGAAAAGGATTATTGAAAGGATGTGAGGAATGTGCTTAAATTACTGTTTATTTATTATTTATTGATCAAATCTAGCCATTTAAAGGTAAATAAAAAAATCTCCACAAAAAAATTGCATTATAAAAATATAATAAAAAAATTAAAAAAACCTTTCTGGACAAAAATAAAATAAAAAACTTGCGTATATGTTTAATATATATGTTAACTGTGGAGTAAACATGTGTTGTCTGATATAACCGCAGTTCTGCACCTGTTTAATCCCTGATTCCTGGTATTCCCGTCTCACAACACTAGTTTAGTTCTATATTCACAGATGATGTGAAAGCGACCCTGTCTGTATAGTGTCCATGTCTAGTGTTTATGGAAAAGCAATAAAGTTTGCCTCGTTTATGTGACTCTGAAATCCATTAATAGTTCACCAGATATGAACTCTAATCACCCGAACGAGACGTATTGAAATGATGTGTCATGAATGAACACATGCGTTTGAGTTTCTGCGCGCATGCGGCGAGTAATGAGTCACATGACCCAGCGTGTGAACAGATGACTCGTACCTTCTGTGATTTATTACTGCTTATTCTGTCAGACTAAATATTTACCCAGCATTCCCCAGCAGCTTATAATAACAGCCCGTTCTTCGAGGGTCCGGCGCGGAATCGTGACCCAACTCCGGCTTTTGAGGAACAGCCAATCCCTTATAAAAATGGGATTTAATGTATAACACGGAATGTCATTGAATTTGGCAAATTTTGGATAAGTCATAAGTAGGGTTGTGTGCGTAATCAAATGCTGGTGTGGTGTCTGTGCACTCAAATAAATGCTGGGTTAAAAACAACCCAATTTGGGTTATTTGGCAACCCAGCACTGGACAGAACACATGCTGGGTTATTTTGACCCAGCAGGTTGGGTTTTATACATTAACCCATTTGCTGTTTTTTTTATTTTATTTTTATTTGAACAGTGTGACGACAAAAGCGCGCATAGAGGTAAGCGCTGGGTAAAAGTTTCCAAAACAAACCCAAATGTTGGGTCATTGTCAGCTGATTATGGAGAAAATAACCCAGCATTTGGGTTTAAAAATAACCCAGCATTTTTTAGAGTGTGAATATTTAAACACAAAAAGTCTGTTATTGAAATATGAGTCTGAATTCATACTCAAACTCGTGGTGTTTTCAGCGTTTGCCGTCAAAACTCACTACAACCCGCCAAAATAAAAGTTCAGTTCAACTTGAAGATATTGTAACGCTAGAATGTACTTCTCAAAGTAACATTAATACACTCTAAAAAATGCTGGGTTGTTTCAACCACAATTTGGGTCAAGTATGGACAAACCCAAATGTTGGGTTAAAAATGTAATTGTAAAATTTACAGTTGAAAGTGAAAGTTGAAGTTGGGTTAAAATTTTAAATTAAAATTTTAACTCATCATTTGGGTTTGTCCATATTTGACCCAAATTTGGGTTAAAGCAACCCAGCATTGTGTAATACAATCATTAAAACTTGTTTTAACAATAATGTGCAGGACTTTGTTTGCTAAAAAAAAAATAAAAGTTTTGTCTTTAAAAAAATGTTATGCCTTCATTTGTGTTTTTGATGGTACATTCGTATTAAATCCGGAATCAAGAAAGATTCAAACAGAATTTTCTTACAAGATTTCATAGGGGTCTTTTAATACATTTTGTTTATTAAAGTTTTGTGAAGTCATTTGATTAGACTTTCATTTTGCTTATTAAATGTATTAAATTATTAAAAGGAAATCCAGAAATATAAAAAAAAGGAAAATAAAATGTAATTTTTGGGAGTGAAGCCAATTTTATTAGAATCTTAAAATGTAATTTTTGTTACACTTTTAATAAATTGTTGTTGAATTGTTTAATTATTTTAAATTAATTAGACATGCTTTTTGAATACTAACATTTTATTTAATCATTAAAACAGAATCCAGAAAAAAATAATAATAATAAAACATAAAAAATTCAGCACATTTGAATTATACCTAAAATTATTTATTTTTTATAAATTAATTAAATTAATACATTTTCTGACTACTAAAATTTGATTGAACCTAATCCATGAAAAATCCCAAAAATAAATAAATCAGAAACTTTAAAACAGAAAAACTTAATTTGGGCAACAAAAAAAAAAATTAATATATATATATATATATATATATATATATATATATATATATATATATATATATATATATATATATTATATATATATATATATATATATATATATATATAGGAATAAATGTTTCATAACCCTACAAGCGCTCTGTAAAATCAGCACCACAGAACAACTGGCAGTGTAAGTATGAGCACTGGTTACCCAAAGCCTGGGTTGTGGTAAACCGGCTCATAGACAGACGCGATGCATGTGCAGCCAGACCTTGATCTCATCTGCTGGGTTATTGGGAAGGACAGATGTGCTCCTGAGGAGTGAGCCTCTGATGATTGGACATTGATTATGGGGTCGTGACCTCGTGTCTGGTGATGTCATATCTTTAGTCACCTGACCAGCCTGTGTTTTCTCCTTAAATCAGCTCTGACTTTCACCATTCGTGCTTTAACATCGTGTTTTTATTTATAATCGTAACCTCAATTAAATTATATTATTATACTGTATATAATTGTCTATTATATTATGCATTATATATCATTACAGTACTTCTACATTGAATTTTAAATAGTATAAAGCATTAAAACGCACAATATTGCTCATGAAATATGTAAATAATTTATAAATTGCATTATTTCTTTTCATTTATAATTGTAAGCTCAATTAAATTATATGATTATATAATATACTACATATTATATTATGTATAATTACCTAAATGTAGTACTATGTATATATAATATAATAATTCATTATATATTATAATTTTATATTGTGTTATATATTATATTATTGTTATATATATATATATTATATATATATATATATGTGTGTATATATTGTTATTGTTAATGTAATTATTATTGTAGTACTTAGCGATTGCATGGTTGCAAATTTTAAAGAGTATAATGCATTAAAACATGATACAGTACACGAAATGGGTTATAAATTTTAAAATTCAAATTGCATTATATCTTTCCAATTATAATCGTAACCTGAATTAAATTATGTGATTATATATTATATTATATTATATAATAATAATATTATTTATAGTTACATATAAATGAACAACAATAATAAGTAATATTATATATATATATATATATATATATATATATATATATATATATATATATTATATATATATATATTATTTATTTATTTATTTATATACTTTAAATATCATGAAATGTTTTCATTTATTTCATTTCATTACCTCTATAATTTGCATACGTTAAATTATGTATAATTATATATTTTATTGCATATTCTATTACATTTATTAAATTATAGTACTTATCTATTTATGGTTTTAAAGTGTTATAACAATACAGCTTTTAAAAGCACATGGAATTGGTTGTAAACTATTCAGTGTCTATTCACAGTTACACCATTAGATTATAATGCATTAAAGCATGATATAAAAACACAGAATTGGGAGTAGATCATGTATTTTTAATGCATTATACTCTTTTAAAGGGGCTATGTGTAGTTTTTAGCGGCCTCTAGCAGTGATGTTTCAGATTGCAACCAATTTTTTACAAGAGTGCTTGTGTGCGTGCTCGAACTCAAGAGTGCTCGTGCGCGTGCTCGAACTCAAGAGTGCTCGTGCGCGTGCTCGAACTCAAGAGTGCTCGTGTGTGCGTGCTCGAACTCAAGAGTGCTCGTGCGCGTGCTCGAACTCAAGAGTGCTCGTGCGCGTGCTCGAACTCAAGAGTGCTCGTGTCGCGGTGCTCGAACTCAAGAGTGCTCGTGCTCGAACTCAAGAGTGCTCGTGTGCGTGCTCGAACTCAAGAGTGCTCGTGTGCGTGCTCGAACTCAAGAGTGCCTGTGTGCGTGCTCGAACTCAAGAGTGCTCGTGCGCGTGCTCGAACTCAAGAGTGCTCGTGAGCGTGCTCGAACTCAAGAGTGCTCGTGCGATCGGTGCTCGTGAACTCAAGAGTGCTCGTGTCGAACTCAGATGTGTGCTCGAACTCAAGAGTGCTGTGCTCGAACTCAAGAGTGCTCGTGCTCGAACTCAAGAGTGCTTGTGTGCGTGCTCGAACTCAAGAGTGCTGTGTGCGTGCTCGAACTCAAGAGTGCTCGTGGCTGTGCTCGAACTCAAGAGTGCTGGCGCGTGCTCGAACTCAAGAGTGCTGTGCGTGCTCGAACTCAAGAGTGCTCGTGCGCGTGCTCGAACTCAAGAGTGCTCGTGTGCGTGCTCGAACTCAAGAGTGCTCGTGCGCGTGCTCGAACTCAAGAGTGCTCGTGCGCGTGCTCGAACTCAAGAGTGCTCGTGCGCGTGGCTCGAACTCAAGAGTGCTCGTGCGCGTGCTCGAACTCAAGAGTGCTCGTGCGCGTGCTCGAACTCAGAGTGACTGTGCGCGTGCTCGAACTCAAGAGTGCTCGTGCTCGAACTCAAGAGTGCTCGTGCGCGTGCTCGAACTCAAGAGTGCTCGTGCGCGTGCTCGAACTCAAGAGTGCTCGTGCGCGTGCTCGAACTCAAGAGTGCTCGTGCGCGTGCTCGAACTCAAGAGTGCTCGTGTCGCGTGCTCGAACTCAAGAGTGCTCGTGCGCGTGCTCGAACTCAAGAGTGCTCGTGCGCGTGCTCGAACTCAAGAGTGCTCGTGCGCGTGCTCGAACTCAAGAGTGCTCGTGCGCGTGCTCGAACTCAAGAGTGCTCGTGCGCGTGCTCGAACTCAAGAGTGCTCGTGCGCGTGCTCGAACTCAAGAGTGCTCGTGCGCGTGCTCGAACTCAAGAGGTGCTCGTGCGCGTGCTCGAACTCAAGAGTGCTCGTGCGCGTGCTCGAACTCAAGAGTGCTCGTGCGCGTGCTCGAACTCAAGAGTGCTCGTGCGCGTGCTCGAACTCAAGAGTGCACGTGCGCGTGCTCGAACTCAAGAGTGCTCGTGCGCGTGCTCGAACTCAAGAGTGCTCGTGCGCGTGCTCGAACTCAAGAGTGCTCGTGCGCGTGCTCGAACTCAAGAGTGCTCGTGCGCGTGCTCGAACTCAAGAGTGCTCGTGGCGTGCTCGAACTCAAGAGTGCTCGTGCGCGTGCTCGAACTCAAGAGTGCTCGTCGTGCGACAGGTGCTCGTGCGCGTGCTCGAACTCAAGAGTGCTCGTGCGCGTGCTCGAACTCAAGAGTGCTCGTGCGCGTGCTCGAACTCAAGAGTGCTCGTGCGCGTGCTCGAACTCAAGAGTGCTCGTGCGCGTGCTCGAACTCAAGAGTGCTCGTGCCGTGCTCGAACTCAAGAGTGCTCGTGCGCGTGCTCGAACTCAAGAGTGCCGTGCTCGAACTCAAGAGTGCTCGTGCGCGTGCTCGAACTCAAGAGTGCTCGTGCGCGTGCTCGAACTCAAGAGTGCTCGTGCGCGTGCTCGAACTCAAGAGTGCTCGTGCGCGTGCTCGAACTCAAGAGTGTGTGTGCTCGTAGTGCACGTGCGCGTGCTCGAACTCAAAAGTGCTCGTGGCGCGTGCTCGAACTCAAGAGTGCGCGTGCTCGAACTCAAGAGTGCTCGTGAGCGTGCTCGAACTCAAGAGTGCTCGTGCGCGTGCTCGAACTCAAATGTGCTCGTGCTCGAACTCAAGAGTGCTCGTGCGCGTGCTCGAACTCAAGAGTGCTCGTGCGCGTGCTCGAACTCAAGAGTGCACGTGCGCATGCTCGAACTCAAGAGTGCTCGTGCGCGTGCTCGAACTCAAGAGTGCTCGTGAGCGTGTTCGAACTCAAGAGTGCTCGTGTGCGCGTGCTCGAACTCAAGAGTGCTCGTGCGCGTGCTCGAACTCAAGAGTGCTCGTGCGCGTGCTCGAACTCAAATGTGCTCGTGCTCGAACTCAAGAGTGCTCGTGCGCGTGCTCGAACTCAAGAGTGCACGTGCGCGTGCTCGAACTCAAGAGTGCTCGTGCGCGTGCTCGAACTCAAGAGTGCTCGTGAGCGTGCTCGAACTCAAGAGTGCTCGTGCGCGTGCTCGAACTCAAGAGTGCTCGTGCGCGTGCTCGAACTCAAGAGTGCTCGTGCGCTGTGCTCGAACTCAAGAGTGCTCGTGAGCGTGCTCGAACTCAAGAGTGCTCGTGCGCGTGCTCGAACTCAAGAGTGCTCGTGCGCGTGCTCGAACTCAAGAGTGCTCGTGCGCGTGCTCGAACTCAAGAGTGCTCGTGCGCGTGCTCGAACTCAAGAGTGCTCGTGCGCGTGCTCGAACTCAAGAGTGCTCGTGCGCGTGCTCGAACTCAAGAGTGCTCGTGCGCGTGCTCGAACTCGAGTGCTCGTGCGCGTGCTCGAACTCAAGAGTGCACGTGCGCGTGCTCGAACTCAAAAGTGCTCGTGCGCGTGTGCTCGAACTCAAGAGTGCACGTGCGCGTGCTCGAACTCAAGAGTGCTCGTGAGCGTGCTCGAACTCAAGAGTGCTCGTGCGCGTGCTCGAACTCAAATGTGCTCGTGCTCGAACTCAAGAGTGCTCGTGCGCGTGCTCGAACTCAAGAGTGCTCGTGCACGTGCTCGAACTCAAGAGTGCTCGTGAGCGTGCTCGAACTCAAATGTGCTCGTGCTCGAACTCAAGAGTGCTCGTGTCCGTGCTCGAACTCAAGAGCGAGCACTCATGGTACCGGTCACACCGAGTCTTTCAACACACGGAGAAAGCATCACAATAAGGATGAAAGCCAACCGGGTCTGTTTTTATACCTAAATATATACCTATACCTAAAACAAAGCGGAGGTCTCTCCATAATTCCAACGCTCTGCTGATGTTGTTCCGATTCACGTTTGGCCTGACGAGCTTCAGCAGATAAAATTATATTTGTGTGTAGTTTGTGTTGGAGTGTGTGTTGTGCTGGAGGTGTTTGGTGTTATCAGACTCATGTAGTTCGCTGCAGTGCCGTCGCATAGACTGTATATAAGTAGAGAGGCTCGGGAGCGCGCATACACGTCACATCCGATGGATTTCGCGGTAAATCCGATCCGGAGTCAGAGAATATTGGCCTTCAGAGGTAATAGCAAAACCGACAAGTGGATAATTGTAATGTGTGATTACAACCCCAACCCACACACAGGCAATAAAAAAAGGATTCATTTTAGAAGAAAAGCTACATATAGCACCTTTAAAAGTGTAATTAATAAGTGTGCAGTAACATGCATTGATTCATGCGTTTTCCTCATAGACATTAAGATGTTCGTTGTTTTTTTGCACTTCTCTGTTCATCTGTTCATCTTCCTGTAGAACAAACACACCCTGAAGCTCAACACACGGACACGTCCGCCCAGCCGCTGTGTCTTCCGGAGGTCACATGTCTCGGGCTGGGCATGGGTTTGGGTTCTTGATAAAGTCAGCACATCTTTACTCTAGTATAGTGAAGTTACCTCTGTGTGAAACACATATTTCTGCAGCTGCTCGTCACATCGTGACAGATTATCCTGTTCTTTTAATCAGAGGAATGAATCTCAGACTCGCGATTACACTGAAACCTGGCGTAAGCGGCTCTGGAAGAAAGCACACATCCGTCAGATTGTTTTCCTCCAGCTGCTGGTCTGATTTCAGTGTCACATCTCTGAGTTTGTTCACACTTGATGATGTTCATGTTCATTATTAGCTTGAGCTGTTCATTGTTCTCCATGTCAAAGTGTTTTAGTCCCAAATGCTGCGAATAGAGACCGCCTGACCGAAGAACATCAGTTTTGTTTTGAAAATGCAAAAAGAGAAGAGTTTATGCTAAACAGTAGGGGTGGAACGGTACACAGAAGTCATGGTTGGGTTCATACCTCGGTTCAGACGTCACGGTTCGGTACGATTTCGGTACAATGGAGTGAAAAGCAAAACAAAAATGCAGAAGGGATTTTTATAAATGTGTTGTTAAGCCTTGTATAAAACTTTAAATAAGTTTTATTAATAAAGGGATAGAACCAGTTTATTTGTAGTGCACTGACAATAGTTTTATATAATAAGTTTATTAATTAAATTATTAAAAAGACTAAAAGACCTTGAGATATGTTTGGTAATTGTACCTGAATTAATTTAAAATTAATTTGCTATATTTCAGATCAATATATTTGTTTTCCTTCATTTTAGTTAACCCTAACTTTATTCTCATCTGAATTATAAATAATTGATTTCCGTATAAAATAATTACCATAAAAAACACATTTGATTTTCTTTTTTAATCAATGTAGAATGTGTAACATAAATAAACAGATTAGATTTTTGGTTGGGTGACAGTTGTAGGTTACAGTTTGACAAGAGTTTAGAGTGACAAAAGCACAATGTTGTGTTTTATTGCGAGTGTAAACAAATAAGTAAACACATTGCAGTTTGGGTTATGTCCTGTATGAACAAAATGACGGAGTATGTTTTTATGTTTCCACAGTTCGATCGCGCCCACGCTCCTCTCTCACTCTCTCTCACACACACACACACACACACACACACACACACACACACAGTTTGATCGCGCCCGCGCCTCTCTCTCACGCGCACACACACACACACACACACACACACACACACACACACACACACACACACACACACACACACACACACACACACACACACACACACACACACACACACACACACTCCAGCATTGCAATCTTGACATCGCAGCCTGTTCATTATGCTGCGTTCACACCAAATGCGAATAGAGCTAAATTTATCGCTATTTAGAGTTTTATTTATTTTTATATCGTGTATTCTCCGTGCAAATTCGCGCACCGAACCGCGACGCCCATACCGTTTCGGTTCAATAAGAATACATGTATCGTTCCACCCCTAATAAACAGTGCTGATATGTTACATCAATATTATGCATGAGGTATCATGAACGATAAATGAACAGCGACTTTATTTTTAAAAACGGTGATTTTTTTTTCTCATATCGCAATATAATATCGATATCGTCCGGACAGTGAAAAATATTGTGATATGAATTTTTGCTCATATCGCCTACCCTTAATATATATATATGTGTATATATTCAATATATATATATTCTGTTCTCTTTCAGAAGTTGCGTAATAGCGCTTGCTACTGTATAACAGTGAAAACACGGATTGATGGAAAACTCTGGGGAAAGGGAAAGAGTTAAAGTTCCCCAATAATTAGTCAATAATTTTATCCCTAAAACTTATCTTTGATCTCCAAAATTACATATTTAAAAATTTTTTCCTTGAAAAAAAATTCGTCATGCCCTAAAATATCTTGAATGTAACTCGACACCCTCGCCTCATTTAGTATGCACGGTTCTATGAATATGCAAATGAGCCCCGCCTCCACTCACTCACTCAGAGATCCACTGGTTGACGATCACACGTTGATCTGATTGGTTACTGTAGTTTGTGACGTCAGAAACACCAGCGATTTCAAACCGTGTTTTTGAGACTGTCTTTGGTTCACTGCAGTTTTAAGAAGAAAATACTCAGCAATGCTGTCGACTTATGAATTTACACATGGTTTGACTTAAAGCAGATTAATAACACTACATAGACATATAAACAACATTAAAAGCTGGATTTTCACCTCAGAGGGACTTAAAGTTTCTAAATCTCTTAAGATTTGAACTTGAACTCAGTTCATATTGTATCAACAAGGTACCTTGAAAACACACCTTGCATTCATTCCTGGAAGTTGCATATTTGTCTATAATTATGTGTTTGCTTTGATAAGAGTAGAACTGAACAAAGATGGCAGGTGGATTTGAACTTCGCTTGCCCTCACATTTGGCTTCGGTTACACCACATACTCTAGCTAAGAGAGCAAACGATCTCCATCCCTCGGTGTTGAAGAGGATCCGGTGTGTGAAATCTCCAGTGTGTGATGTTTATCATGCTGTTCGTGATGACAGGCGATGGATGATGGACGTTCCTCAAGCGCTCGCTGGTAATCAGGGCTGGAAACCCGAGCCGGGCGCTGAACGGGATTCTGGGATGAAGGGTTCTGGATACGTCTTGTCAACAATAATCAGGACGTTTTCTTTGTGCCCTTTTTCCAGCAAGCGTGACCGTGTGTGTTGTGTGTGTGTGTGTGTGTGTGTGTGTGTGTGTGTGTGTGTGTGTGTGTGTGTGTGTGTGTGTCTGTGTGTCTGTGTGTGTTTGTGTGTCTGTGTGTCTGTGTGTCTGTGTGTGTTTGTGTGTGTTTCTATATGTGTGTGTGTTTCTCTTTGTGTGTTTCTCTCTGTGTGTTTCTCTGTGTGTGTGTGTGTTTCTCTCTGTGTGTTTCTCTGTGTGTGTGTGTGTGTGTGTGTGTGTGTGTGTGTGTGTGTGTGTGTGTGTGTTTATATGTGTGTGTGTGTGTGTGTGTGTTTCTATATGTGTGTGTGTGTGTGTGTGTTTCTATATATGTGTGTGTTGTGTGCGTGTGCGTGTGTTGTGTGTGATTGTACGAGTGAGTGAGTTTGTGTGTGTGTGTGTGTGTGTGTGTGTGTGTGTGTGTGTGTGTGTGTGTGTGTGTGTGTGTGTGTGTGTGTTGTTTATTGTGTGTGTGTGTGTGTGTGTGTGTTTCTATATGTGTGGTGTGTGTGTGTGTGTGTGTGTGTGTGTGCGTGTGCTTGTGTGTGTGTGATTGTACGAGTGAGTGTGAGTTTCTGTGTGTGTGTGTGTGTGTGTGTCTCTATATATGTGTGTGTGTGTGTGCGTGCGTGTGCGTGTGTGTGTGATTGTACGAGTGAGTGTGAGTTTGTGTGTGTGTGTGTGTGTGTGTGTGTGTGTGTGTGTGTGTGTGTGTGTGTGTGTGTGGTGTGTGTGTGTGTGTGTGATTGTACGAGTGAGTGTGAGTTTCTGTGTGTGTGAGTGAGTTTCTGTGTGTGTGGTGAGTGTCCGTGTGTGTGTGTGTGTGTGTGTGTTTCTCGGTGTGTGAGTGAGTGTGTGTGTGTTGTGTGTGTGTGTGTGTGTGTGTGTGTGTGTGTGTGTGTGTGTGTGTGTGTGTGTGTGATTGTACGTGTGAGTTTCTGTGTGTGTGTGTGTGTGTGTGTGTGATTGTACGAGTGAGTGTGAGTTTCTGTGTGTGTGTGTGTGTATGTGTGTGTGTGTGTGTGTGTGTGTGTGTGTGTGTGTGTGTGTGTGTGTGGTGTGTGTGTGGACTCCTCTAAACAGGAACAGGGCTGGTTTGTGCTCCTGAAACACTAGAAGGTGTGGGGCCGGATGTTTCACGCTGGTGAATTTAGCCGTGAGCGAGCGCGGATCTATATCCAGTGGATTTGCACTAATTGTTGATGTGTTCTAGATGTCAGTTACATGTGCTGATGTTTAACGGGATTTTCCGCTTGAGATTTCAGGTTCTCAAGTCTTTAACTTGGAGGCTTATAAAGGCTCAAATATTTGGTAACACTTTACTTAAAGGGGTCATATAATGCCATTTTTGTACAAGTTAATATGAATCTGTAGGGTCTATATAAAAACTTTGTAATATACTTTTATTAAAAATTCTCATTAGTATTTTAAGAAAACACTAATTTTACCTGCTCAAAAACAGCTCTGTTTTCAGCACGCCGTTTCAGTGCATATGCCTTTAAATGATAATGAGCTTTGCTGACTCCGCCCCTCTGCGTACACAGTTTTTAATAACACATTAACTATAACGCGTTGTTCATTATAAACGTGGGATTATTAATTATATTGAGAACGTCGTATCGTTACATAGAATACATGCCGTAATGTACCCTGAGTGTAAACATTAGCCACATTCATCGTGAAGCGTGCAAGCGATTTGCAAAGATTAATATTTAAAGGTTAATTAATCGTTACACTCACTTCTTTTGGAGGTGCAGGAACACGAACAGTTGGTACCCATTCCTTTTTCAGTAGCAGCTTCTTAGCAAAACCAGCTTTATACTGACCCTCGTTTATAAAGCAGTCTGGTGAGAAAAGATTCGCACAAACATGCAAGCATTGACGTTGATCGTGGGGAATATTCCCATCAAAACTCGCCACTGCGTCTTCAGCGGTTCGGATTTAGGAATATCAAATGACTGCTGTGTTCCTTATTACACCCAAGAACAGAACACCACAATCGCTTAGACGCCATTCTGCACCAGTGTAAACAATGACGGACTATGATTGACAGCTCGCTCACGAGCGAGGGCGGGTCTGTGTTGAAACGCTGCTGTCAATCAACAATCGTGGGAGGGACGTCCGTTTTATCTACGTCACAAAAACGAACGGCTCAATTTGAGGCAGGGGAACACATAAGGAGATTAAAACAAAAACACTGGATGGATTTTTATCATTATATGATGGTTGTGTACAGGCACTGCCAACACACATTTCAGTACAATCAACTTGTAAAAGTGCATGTACCATTATATGACCCCTTTAAAGGTACAATTTGCAGGATTTTTCTCCACCAGGGGTCGCTAACCTCTTACAATAACAAAGGCGTATATTGATGACGTATATTCCGCATTAAGCGTAATTATGGATCTTGTGGTCAAGCTGATGGATGTTTTATGGATGAGTGAATGCACTGATGTTTTTAACATGACTGTGGTGAAGCAGGAGCGATTGCTAGACGTACACCAGCGCCACACGCAACGCCAGTCCGGCGGATATAAAGGAATAAGGACATTTCATTCTACCCAACTACACACAAGTGCTGAATTAATACTCACACAGGTCAGTTTATTAGAGGAATGAAGCTTGAGGTAACCCAGCGCTGTTTCACTCGCTCTAACAGTTACACTATCACACTAAACACATTTGAGTGTGTTGAATGTTGTTAGTTGGGTTGTTTGTTGGCTGTATGAGACTAAGTAAGCTAGATCAACATTAGAATAACATACAGATCATATTCTAACATTTCATCATGTTGAGCTATATAACATTGATTAGTTTTATGTACATTTGCTCACTGTCTAATAAAGTACATGAACACTCGCGTCTCTGTCGAGTGGAAGTTAGTCGTGGACGTGGAGCTCTCGCATCTTGAAGGTTGCTAAGGCTCCTGATTTGAGAAATGCGCTTTACTATTGTTTTAGTGATTATGATTATGCATTTTCCTTTACAGTAACATAGACTGATGAATCACGCGCTGTATGACCAGAGATAGTTAATAACATCAGTTGTCTTAGACACTTGACAGACGTTACGAGGAGTGCCGGGATGTCCTTCGTTTCGAGAGAAACAACTTTCCCAGACATGTCGTGATTTAATTAAGCTGATTTGGCCCTAGTGAATGCTGGGTAATCAGCAGAGCCACGCTTCACTGGCCGCGCGCGCAAGCAGGTGGAGAAACGCTGATAAAAATAAAACACAATTATGCAGAAGTAAATTGGTTTGGCGAAGAGCGTCGTGGCGAGGACGGTTCAGGAACACGTAATCGTGTGTGTGTGTGTGTGTGTGTGAAGCCGCGTTATCTGCTCGTTCCAGGTCTATGACTTTCTCTGTGAATGTACAAACACACTTCAGCTTCCCTTCAGTCTCTCTGCTATTTCTGTTCCTCGTGTTTTTCCCTCCGTCTCTCACTTTTACACCCTCAATCCGTTGCTTTTCTCCCTCGTGCCGTCCCTTCATGTCCTCAGGTCGTGTTTTGGCACTTTTTTTGCTTCTCTATCCATAAACTGGCTTTAGTTTCCATCACTCTTCATTTGCTTTAATCGAGCGGGGCTAGTTGTCACGGCTCCAATGAAAACTTCTCATGGTGGGTTTATTTTTGCAAGTCAGTTTCTGTAGAGACTCAAACGTTGATGTTTTGCCTACAAAAAAGAAGCCCTATTGAACGTTTCCACTGTTACCAACCAGTTCACAAATGATGTAAGTTCATTATTTACTCACTATTATGTCATTCCAAACACATTTGTCCACGAAAAACACATGGTTTGAGGAATCATTCATGTCTGGAGCAGAAGTGCTGCAGGACGACTTGCGATTTGATCACATCACATTAAACGCATACTAGAGCTGTACTAGAGCACCCATGCAATCTCTTCCTAAATGACAACGATCCGTCTGTGTCTATTAAACTTTGACAAAATCATAGCCGCTGAGCCAGAAAAAGCCATTATCATGTATGAAACACTTCACAAAGTCTTTTTAGCCAGTTTTTGTGTTACAAATATACATATTTTCACAGAAAAAACTGGGATCAAAGTTTATAGTTTGAATATAAACCCTGATGTCTACGGTCGGTAATGATCTAAATAGAGCAAATCTTCTTTAAAAAGTAACATGGTGCTTTAAATAAAGATTATTTCGATTGCAAGTGACTGTTAAAAAATGCATTTGTCATCCGATCATTCATTCAAGAGATTCGTTCAAAAACGCTGATTTATCCAGTAATGAAACGAGTGAAGTATTTATGAGCGAGTCATTGAATCATTCACTCAAACCAATTCATTCAGACTAATTAAACATTTTAAATAGACTGCAGCAATTAACATTTTGTTAGAACCTTTAGTAAATTACATGTTATTTTATTTAGTTGTCTGTTCAGAATCAAGATCTCCATTTGAAACAAAAACAATCATACAGAATCGTGCAGCTCTAACACATACTTATTTAAACAATAATTAGTGGTGATTGCGAAGTATCGCTATTACTATCTCGCATACTTCTTCCTTCCATACAAATTTTGATACGCAACTCATCCGCACCGTTTTATAAGCGATCGGTGGAGAATTTTCATCCAACGGGCCATAGAATTAAAGGTACAGTATGCAGGATTTTTCACCACCAGGGGTCGCTAACCTCTTACAATAACAAAGGCTTATATTTATGACGTATATTCCGCATTAAGCGTAATTATGGATCTTATCGTCAAGCTGATGGATGTTTTATGGATGAGTGAATACACTGATGTTTTTATCATGACTGTGGTGAAGCAGGAGCGATTGCTAGACGTACACCAGCGCCACACGCAACGCCAGTCCCACGATATAAAGGAATAAGGACATTTCATTCTACCCAACTACACGCAAGTGCTGAATTAATACTCACACAGCTCAGTTTATTAGAGGAATGAAGCTTGAGGTAACGCAGCGCTGTTTCACTCGCTCTAACAGTTACACTATCACACTAAACGCATTTGAGTGTGTTGAATGTTGTTAGTTGGGTTGTTTGTTGGCTGTATGAGACTAAGTAAGCTAGATCAACATTAGAATAACATACAGATCATATTCTAACATTTCATCATGTTGAGCTATATAACATTGATTAGTTTTATGTACATTTGCTCTCCTGTCTAATAAAGTACATGCAACACTCGCGTCTCTGTCGAGTGGAAGTTAGTCGTGGACGTGGAGCTCTCGCATCTCGAAACATGTTGATCTTCGTTTTAGTCTTTTTGACGCAAAGTCTGCTTGCCATGGTCCATAATGTTTGAACAAAACAACAGCGTGAGCATAACGGGCATAACCCAGTTGTCAACGTCTGTCGCCATGGTTACTATGGCAGTGTGAGCGGTAACCGAGGCTAACGCGGATATGACGTCATTGACTGGCGACTCCTCACCGCTGCTCACTCGCCCCGTTTCCTTGGTTAATATCGCAATTTTCTCACGATTTACAAATAGTTGGAAACATTTGGGATATTGTAAGTAATCAACTAAACAAAATATATAACATTGGCCAAGTGGTTTTTGGATATTTTACTGCAAAAATCCTACATATTGTACCTTTAACATTGGACAGAACTGTGTGACATCATATCATTGTCTTAATTATATAACTGAATGTTCTAGATGCTTGAGATTACATGGATGACCACTGATATAGAAAACAAGCTTCATGCTATTGGACATCGCACTTAACCTTTTGTTTTTGAGATATAGACATGTGACAACTTGCCCCAGTCTCCCTGTCTGATGATTGATTTATTTTCTCTTTTCATTTAAACCATCATTTCAAATCATTTTGCTTCATAGTGTAGCCTGTGTGAGTTAAATAATGTAGTGCTAATGTCCACAGAAGACTGTGTCGCGGTTTGGAAGCAGTTGAGATGTTTTTGCAGCCTCAGGTACTTTGAAGCTCCAGGTTTGTGGACTTTGGCGCTCGTGTTGCGAAGCAAATTCTAACCAGACTAAAACCATGGGAAAAAAAGTCATGATGATTTGAAATAAAATAAACATTAGCTAAAATTAAAAAAAATATGAAAAGTTATTTTGTTCCAGCTAGCATTTCTCATTTTCATCTACAGTAGTTTAACTTGATGTACTAAAATAACTAAAAACCAAAACTGTGGTGAAAATCCAGCTTTTAATGTTGTTTATGTGTCTATGTGGTGTTTTTAATCTGCTTTAAGACAAAGCATGTGTAAATTCATAAGTCGACAGCATTGCTGAGTATTTTCTGCTTAAAACTGCAGTGAACCAAAGACAGTCTCAAAAACACGCTTTGAAATCGCTGGTGTTTCTGACGTCACAAACTACCTTGTAACCAATCAGATCAACGTGTGATCGTCAACCAGTGGATCTCTGAGTGAGTGAGTGAGTGAGTGGAGGCGGGGCTCATTTGCATATTCATAGAACTGCGCATACTAAATGAGGCGTGGGTGTCGAGTTACATTCAAGATATTTTAAGCCATGACTAATTTCTTTTTCAAGGAACGTAATTTTGGTGATCAAAGATGAGTTTAAAGGGATACAATTATTGACTACATGGACACTTTAATAGACATATTTATATATTATATCAATGATACTTAGCCTGATTGATTTTCTCTTCTGGTAGAGCCGGTCAGTCGGAGGGTTTGACTGAAATTGTGAAATATTTGGATGAATCATAGACACTTTGATCATGTATTGAGTTCATATTGCACTGCTGATGTAAAATCATCTGTTTTATTACCCAGGGCTGTGCTGTTCTGGTCAGATTGCTCTGTTCTTCATGCTTTGTGACATTGAAGGCACTCAAACTGGTATTGATCAGACTAATGGAGCTCAGAAAGCTCTCGCTCAGGCTTTAAACGCACTGGAATCTGTATCTTTATTTTAATTATATCTGAGTCATTGTATTTTTCTCCATTTTTTTTATATCTTTTATTTATAGTTTTGATTTATTTCATAAATACACTGCTGTTCAAAAGTTTGTGGTCGTTAAGATTTGTAATGTTTTTAAAAGAAGTCTCTTCTGCTCACCAAGACTGCATTTATTTGATTACAAATACAAAAACCCAGTAATAATGTGAAATATTATTTGAATGTAAATCAGCTGTTTTCTATGTAAAGTGTAATTTATTCCTGTGATCAAAGCTGAATTTATCAGCATCATTACTCCAGTCTTCAGTGTCACATGATCCTTCAGAAATCACTATAATATGATGATCTGATGCTCAAGAAACATTTATGATTATTATCAATGTTGAAAACAGTTTTGCTGCTTCATATTTTTGTGCAAACTGTGATTTGCACTTGAAAAGAGAAAAGCATTTAATTCAAAATTAAATATTTAGCATTATTATAAATGTCTTTACTGTCACTTTTGATCAATTTAATGCGTCCTTTCTGAAGAAAAGTATAAATTTCTTTAAAAAAAATCAAATAAAATCGTATTGACCCCAAACTTTTGAACGGTAGTGTATATAATATAAATTGTATTTTGTGCAGTTTGTTACTCTTGGCAAAACCCAATGGATTTGAAATGTATTAGTGTTGTGTCTCTGAAGTGTGTGTTCATTAGATCCTCTCTTCACACACTCTTATGTAAAGTCTCGGGTGGTCCAGTAATTGAAGAGACAGGAGCTCTAGAAGAGGCTCTCATCTTAAAAAGGTTTTGGTTTATATAGTCGTTCTCACTCCTCGTGTTGATGTGTAATATGAGGAAGGGGATGAAGGATGGCAGCGTGTCAGAAAGCCCGGTCTGAGTGACACTTCCAGGAATGAAGTGGTTTTCAGAGTCAAGTGTGATGTTGTTCTTCGCTCTTTCTGCAGATGAAATCCTCATGGCCTCAGACGTCGGGTATGAAAGGTCTTTGTGTGTGGAGAGAGTGTGTGTTAATGGAGCGCAGGTCTCGTTCTCCTGCTCATACAGACGTGTGCTTTCTCTAATGAAGACTTCAGATGCCCAACTCCTATGCAGATTTCAACATGCACCAATTTTCTAAATGTCATAATCAAAATAATGTTAAAAATCTTTTCATTACTTCATTGTATCTGCATTAAATTATTACATTGTTTAAATGAAGTAAAAAAAATATTAATATAACATCTAATAATATAATATATGCATGTGTCTTTAATGAGCTCCTATTAATTGAGAGACTGCATGAAATAATAGTTTTGCAAAAATCATTTGTCACTTTCAGGATCATTTAAAATGAACTTGTGAAGGTACAGAAATGCATTTTTTTTTTTAAATATGAAAAAATGTGATACCCATGTTATGATACCTAAAATATACACTCTCCCTTATGCGTTCATATAAATGCAAAATCTCGGTTTATTTAAAAAAAAAAAAAGAATACTGCATGTAATAATATTATAATATTAACCTTTTACATATTTATTGTGGTGCCGGACATGAATTGGGTGTAAATGGAGTTTTATTGCAGTATTATTAAAGTTATAACTGTAAGTAAATCAAGTTCCAACAGTCTGAAATTAATTTATTGAATTTTTCACAACAACAGAGACAAACACTCAATAAAAAATAAAATAAAACTGTATATAATACTGTATATAATAATACAGACATAGGCCAAAGTAAGCCTTAGCTAGGTCCAGTAAGTAAAGTTGAGTAACCCAAAAACTTAGTAAATAAAGTGTGCTGACGGAATAACAAATGAATAATTTTTAGCTAAATGTATACATTTCTGAAATACATAACTTAGACAGTGACCTGATAACAGACTCTAAATTGTAATATGGACTCGTGCATTTTCTGTAAAGCTGCTTTGAAAGGGTGTGTATTGTGAAAAGCGCTGTATAAATAAAGGTTATTGAATTAACGTGCAGTTTTGTGTTGTTGCAGGTCCACACCAAGTTCCACTGCCGCCAGGCTCACGCTCCCGGATCGGACACGTCCTGCCTCTCGTTCTCCTACGACGGAGTAACTCTGGCGTCTCGAGGAGGTGAGACCGGCACACTCACTCGCATGATCTCATAATCCCCACATTTTCGTTGCAAAAAAGTCACGTATATCTCAGCAGAAAGTTGAAAAATGTTGCGTTTGCTTCACACAAGAGCCGCCATTACTCCTGTTGCAATGGGAACGTTATGAAGTGATGTAATTACGCGACGTGAACATCATCGAAAAGCTGTAAAACAGATTTTTTTAAATATTTTATTTATTCATTTGTACAGAAGTTGTAGCATATTCCTTTTGTAAAGCGACAGAACTTGTTTGACTCATCAATGTTTTGTAAGTTTGATGTGTTTATTAAGATCTGAAATAAAACAAGATGAACTGAAATATTCCAGCACTTTCTGTGATGTAGTGTGCTTGCTTATCATAGGAAGTAATAAGAAATGACTCTTTACATTAAGGCAGTAGCCTAGTGAGAACAGGGAACAGGGGAATCACTTTCTCTCTTTTCATCAAACCGCAGTTTTTGCAAGTTCCCGCAATTTCATCGCATAAAAATCCGGCATATTCCATCGCATTTTTTAAGAAAACGTGCCGCATAATCAAGGATTTTTGCCCGATACAATCACAAATAAACTCGGTGTTTTTCTGGAAGGACTAATACATGGTCAGATATACTGCTTGTTTGATATTATTCATAATTTATCAAAATTATTCATACCATGAAATAAGATTTCATTCATACCGCCCGCCTCTATTCTGTCTTGACAGCTGAATATGTGGGTTTTAAATGCTAAAATCTATTGAATATGTGGGAATATGCTGGACACAAAAACAAAGCGGGATTGTACCCAGATAATGGAGGTCTTATGTCACCGTGACCTTTGACCCCGGCATGGAAACGACCTGTGTGTGAAGGCAATCACACTTTGAATAGTGTTAGTCAGCAGCACGTGTCTGGAGATCCCATCAGAGTCACGGTTCTCCGACTCATCCCGACGGACAATGACACAGATTCAGGAAAGCACCTTCTGACATCATGGGATCATGTGATGTCATTTTCCAACCCTTGTTTTGTGTGTGTGTGTGTGTGTGTGTGTGTGTGTGTGTGTGTGTTGTGTGTGTGTGTGGTTTTCAGGAGATGACACGCTTAAGACGTGGGACATTCGGAGCTTCAGGAAGCCTCTCGGACAAGTTGCTGGATTGCCCTCCTTCTTTCCCATGTAAATGAAAACTTCCCTTCAACACTTCTGCACATAATGTTATGAACATTCGTTATTAATTGTTTACAGATTGAGTGTCCTGACATCAGTCTGATCGATCTCTATTCTTAGCCAACATATTTAGAAAATATTAATAATTAAATGTATTATATAATTTAATTTAATTTAACATAATAAAATATAATTTAACATAATATAACTTAACATAATATAATTTAAAATAATATAATTTAATATCATTTAACAATTTAATTGATATAATTTAACATAATATCATTTAACATAATATAATTTGATATCATTTAACAGTAAAATTGATATAATTTAACAACATTTAACATAACATAATATAATTTAATATAATTTAACATAATATAATTTGATATAATTTAACATAATATAATATAATTTAACATAATATATTATAATATGCATGTGTCTTTAATGAGCTCCTATTAATTGAGAGACTGCATGAAATAGTATTTTTGCAAAAATTATTTGTCACTTTCAGGATCATTTAAAATGAACTTGTGAAAGTACAGAATTTATTTATTTTTTTATATGAAAAAAATATGATACCCAAGTTATGATACCTAAAATATACACTCTCCCTTATGCTATATGAATGCAAAATCTCAATGTTTATGTAAAGAAAAAATAATGCATGTAACTAATAATGTTATAATATTAATCTTTTACATATTTAATGCATGTAAATGGAGTTTTATTACAGTATTGTCAAAGTCATAACTAAGTAAATCAAGTTCCATCAGTCCGAATAATTCAGGGAATTTCAAAAGTGTAATTTTCAGGCCGGAAGAATATTTTTTATGGTTAATATATACCTATATATATATATATTATGGTCAGTTTTAAAGGATTTCCTCAGATAGACTTTTTGAGTTCAGGCTATGTAAAATAATTTCAGCTCATCAGAAATAGCTGGAAAAGTCATGGAATTAGAAAAGTGGTATTTTTATATTATTTATCCACCACTATAGTACTAATGAATATTTGAGCTTTTATTTGTATATTTTCAGTCATTTTGTGACATTTTTTATTGTTATTTTTTATTATTATTATTTCAATTTCCTGTTTAGTTTTTGTGATTTCAGCGCTTAAACATATTTCATTTGGTTGCAAATGCCAAGTTGGCGAGTTTTTAAGTTTAGGTTTTTCTTCTAATATTTATATTTCAGACTAATTTCAATAAATTAAAATGATTTTGAATACTTTAAGTTTTGGTGGTACGCATCATGCCTGTTTTTTCAGCTGATTATGAATTATAAGGCATTATGAATGTAAGCACCTGTCTGTGTTTTCTCTTTATTTAACATGTTTGCATTAATTATAATGATTTATGTGATGGATTTGTGGGATCAGGACGGACTGCTGCTTCAGCCCGGATGATAAACTCCTCCTGACGGGAACATCGGTCAGGAAAGACGAGGGAAACGGGAAGCTGGTGTTCTTCGAGAGACAGTCTCTTCAGAAAGTCTATGAGATTGAAGTGGCCAATACGGTAGGTTATACTTCTGCTTCATTATGAGTTATGTAGTGCTGAGGCTTTACTTATAATCTTTCCACATCACAAAATATGATTAAAGTGCAGTGACGTATGGGAGTACTGGGAAACTGAGCAGCGGATGTGAAGAGATGCATTCAGATTCACACTGACCTAATAATATATGTTTTATATATAATAAGCTTTATTTTATACATTTATTTCCATGTACATTATCATTATAATTTGTATTATTACTATTATATTATTTGTTCATTATTGCAGTGTGTGTATATATATAGCCTATATATATATCCAGATCATTCATAATGAAAGGTTAGATTTTTAGATTTTTTTTTTAATAAAAGATCCTTTTAAATAAATAAATAAAATCAAAAGGATAAACAATTCAGATTTATTTGTATTTTAATATATATATATTTATATATTTGAATATTAGCTTTTATTTTTATAATTTAATCATTTTAGTAATTTTGACTTGTGCTTTTTTCATTTTTATTAATTTCCTATTTTTCTATTTTATAAAATTATTTCACATAGATTTGATATTTTTATTATTATTATTACAAATTAAAAATTTGTATTTTAATCATATATAGAGATTGATATATTCTTAATAATAAAAATCATATATTAATCTGCAATAAATAATATATATATATATATATATATATATATATATATATATATATATAAAAAATATTTATTATTATTATTTATTGCAGATTAATATATGATTATTTTTAATTATTTATTTTTTTATATATCATAATATATTATACTTTTTATTTTAGTAGTGGTATTAATAGTATTATAGTAATTATCTACTATATTTCTGATTTGAGTTGATATCCAGATGTGCATGTACTGGCAGCTGTTATTAAAGGTCCCCTGACATGGGGTTATTTTATTATTTTATAATGTTTCCTGGGTTGCCCTTATAATGTTAGTATGTTTTTTAGATCAAAATTAGTCATAATTTAGAAATAAAAGGCATTTTTCCTAGCCTGATTTTAGCCTCTGATTTGAACACACTGTTTGAAGGGGCGTGTCTGCTGTGAGACTTCAGTGTAACCGCCCACTGCTGTGATTGGCTGACATGCGTGCATATGAAATAGCTACATGTGAAAGTCTCTCGATCTCGAATACTTTTACTACTGCTGCTATTATACGTTTTTACTAATACAGCTATCGAGATTAACGAATCGTGAGAAGTTTTTAAAGTATTTAGATCTATTCCCATCACATACAATGTGTGATGAGCATTGAGCAGATGACAGTCTGTGGATCGAGAGACAACACAATTTCTCACTCTCTCTAATGCTTTCACTAATGCAAATTCAAACACGATGATGTAAATACAGTAAGAGATTCATTGTGCAGTAACGTGCGTCATTGATTTCATAACGAGTTGTCCTGATAAACTCGCGCTGTGTGGAAAAATGTTCTTTGATCGATTTCTGTATATAATTTGTTCACAATTTAAATAAGATTATTTTCATCCTACTAAAAGAAACGATGTGAAGGTGATATTTTAGTCACTGGCTTGACTTACTTATGCATAAACAGTATTGAACGATTTTGAGAGAAAGATTACCTGTCTGAACTTGAACTTGAATTGTTGCTTGGTAGCTCGATGATTTATTTTCAGACGTTCATCGAGGCCAGCTCTGTATTGTCCCAAGTTGAGGAATCAGTCGTCGGTGAAATGTTTGGACCATCCAAAACTTTGGGAAGTTGTGTCGGCGCATTTCCAGAGAAAATAAAATTAACCCATTGTTTCTTCAGAGGCTCGGATGAAGGAACTAAAAAATACTTTTGTGTTCATTTGTACATCCGAACACCGATCAACTGCCATGCTTCGCTCGTTTGCAAGCCATTATATCTCTCTATTCCACTTTTGTGCTTTGATTGGTCACACGCCATGATATCTCTCTCGAGGATGATAAACTAAAATCGCGCAGCTCGTTTTCTCATGGGCGGGTCAAAGTCTCTTTGCGGCATAGCAGAGAAGGGGAGGTAACATTCCCCCATATGACGTCATATAGGGGGAGATTCAAGATCAGCTCGTCTGAGATCTCATTTTTTTCACAGGCAGAGAAAGATAGCCAAAACTCGGTTTACACCGACTGAAATTTCTAGACACGAGGGGACCAAATACAGGCTAGGGGAACTAATATTAATGTTAAAAAACCTCAGAAAGTGAAAATTTCATGTCAGGGGACCTTTAATATTTGACAGTATCCAGAACACAGAGAAAGCAACACGTCGCACTAAAAGTGTTTTCTGTAGTTGTCTGGAAGTCTTGAATGACTGGTAAATACGGTGCCGTCGGTCAGATCAGCGATCTGAAGAGTGAGGACACGAAACGTTCCTCCTGTTCTCCCGACGGGAACGCTGTCGTCCTCATGCATTAGCGGGAACGCTGTCGTCCTCATGCATTAGCGGGAACGCTGTCGTCCTCATGCATTAGCGGGAACGCTGTCGTCCTCATGCATTAGCGGGAACGCTGTCGTCCTCATCCATTAGCGGGAACGCTGTCGTCCTCATGCATTAGCGGGAACGCTGTCGTCCTCATGCATTAGCGGGAACGCTGTCGTCCTCATGCATTAGCGGGAACGCTGTCGTCCTCATGCATTAGCGGCCGGGAACGCTGTCGTCCTCATCCATTAGCGGGAACACTGTCGTCCTCATGCATTAGCGGGAACGCTGTCGTCCTCATGCATTAGCGGGAACGCTGTCGTCCTCATGCATTAGCGGGAACGCTGTCGTCCTCATGCATTAGCGGCCGGGAACGCTGTCGTCCTCATGCATTAGCGGGAACGCTGTCGTCCTCATGCATTAGTGGGAACGCTGTCGTCCTCATGCATTAGCGGGAACGCTGTCGTCCTCATGCATTAGCGGCCGGGAACGCTGTCGTCCTCATGCATTAGCGGGAACGCTGTCGTCCTCATGCATTAGCGGCCGGGAACGCTGTCGTCCTCATGCATTAGCGGGAACGCTGTCGTCCTCATGCATTAGCGGGAACGCTGTCGTCCTCATGCATTAGCGGCCGGGAACGCTGTCGTCCTCATGCATTAGCGGGAACACTGTCGTCCTCATGCATTAGCGGGAGCGCTGTCGTCCTCATGCATTAGCGGGAACGCTGTCGTCCTCATGCATTAGCGGGAACGCTGTCGTCCTCATGCATTAGCGGGAACGCTGTCGTCCTCATCCATTAGCGGGAACGCTGTCGTCCTCATGCATTAGCGGGAACACTGTCGTCCCTCATAGCATTAGGCCGGGAACGCTGTCGTCCTCATGCATTAGCGGGAACGCTGTCGTCCTCATGCATTAGCGGGAACGCTGTCGTCCTCATGCATTAGCGCGGGAACGCTGTCGTCCTCATGCATTAGCGGCCGGGAACGCTGTCGTCCTCATGCATTAGCGGGAACGCTGTCGTCCTCATGCATTAGTGGGAACGCTGTCGTCCTCATGCATTAGCGCGGAACGCTGTCGTCCTCATGCATTAGCGGGAACGCTGTCGTCCTCATGCATTAGCGGCCGGAACGCTGTCGTCCTCATGCATTAGCGGGAACGCTGTCGTCCCATCAGCATTAGCGGGAACGCTGTCGTCCTCATGCATTAGCGGGAACGCTGTCGTCCTCATGCATTAGCGGCCGGGAACGCTGTCGTCCTCATGCATTAGCGGGAACGCTGTCGTCCTCATGCATTAGCCGGGAACGCTGTCGTCCTCATGCATTAGCGGGAACGCTGTCGTCCTCATGCATTAGCGGCGAACGCTGTCGTCCTCATGCATTAGCGGGAACGCTGTCGTCCTCATGCATTAGCGGGAACGCTGTCGTCCTCATGCATTAGCGGGAACGCTGTCGTCCTCATGCATTAGCCGGGAACGCTGTCGTCCTCATGCATTAGCGGGAACGCTGTCGTCCTCATGCATTAGCGGCCGGGAACGCTGTCGTCCTCATGCATTAGCGGGAACGCTGTCGTCCTCATGCATTAGCGGGAACGCTGTCGTCCTCATGCATTAGCGGGAACGCTGTCGTCCTCATGCATTAGCGGCCGGGAACGCTGTCGTCCTCATGCATTAGCGGGAACGCTGTCGTCCTCATGCATTAGCGGCCGGGAACGCTGTCGTCCTCATGCATTAGCTAGCGGGAACGCTGTCGTCCTCATGCATTAGCGGGAACGCTGTCGTCCTCATGCATTAGCGGGAACGCTGTCGTCCTCATGCATTAGCGGGAACGCTGTCGTCCTCATGCATTAGCGGGAACGCTGTCGTCCTCATGCATTAGCGGGGAACGCTGTCGTCCTCATGCATTAGCGGGAACGCTGTCGTCCTCATGCATTAGCGGGAACGCTGTCGTCCTCATGCATTAGGGAACGCTGTCGTCTCATGCATTAGCGGGAACGCTGTCGTCCTCATGCATTAGCGGGAACGCTGTCGTCCTCATGCATTAGCGGCCGGAACGCTGTCGTCCTCATGCATTAGCGGGAACGCTGTCGTCCTCATGCATTAGCGGCCGGGAACGCTGTCGTCCTCATGCATTAGCGGGAACGCTGTCGTCCTCATGCATTAGCGGGAACGCTGTCGTCCTCATGCATTAGCGGGAACGCTGTCGTCCTCATGCATTAGCGCGGGAACGCTGTCGTCCTCATGCATTAGCGGGAACGCTGTCGTCCTCATGCATTAGCGGCCGGGAACGCTGTCGTCCTCATGCATTAGCGGGAACGCTGTCGTCCTCATGCATTAGCGGGAACGCTGTCGTCCTCATGCATTAGCGGGAACGCTGTCGTCCTCATGCATTAGCGGGAACGCTGTCGTCCTCATGCATTAGCGGACCGGGACGCTGCGTCCTCATGCATTAGCGGGAACGCTGTCGTCCTCATGCATTAGCGGCCGGAACGCTGTCGTCCTCATGCATTAGCGGGAACGCTGTCGTCCTCATGCATTAGCGGGAACGCTGTCGTCCTCATGCATTAGCGGGAACGCTGTCGTCCTCATGCATTAGCGGGAACTGTGTCTATATTAGGGGAACGCTGTCGTCCTCATGCATTAGCGGGAACGCTGTCGTCCTCATGCATTAGCGGCCGGGAACGCTGTCGTCCTCATGCATTAGCGGCCGGGAACGCTGTCGTCCTCATGCATTAGCGGGAACGCTGTCGTCCTCATGCATTAGCGGGAACGCTGTCGTCCTCATGCATTACGCCGGGAACGCTGTCGTCCTCATGCATTAGCGCGAACGCTGTCGTCCTCATGCATTACAGCCGGTCCCGGGAACGCTGTCGTCCTCATGCATTAGCGGCCGGAACGCTATCGTCCTCATGCATTAGCGGGAACGCTGTCGTCCTCATGCATTAGCGGGAACGCTGTCGTCCTCATCCATTAGCGGGAACGCTGTCGTCCTCATGCATTAGCGGGAACGCTGTCGTCCTCATGCATTAGCGGGAACGCTGTCGTCCTCATGCATTAGCGGGAACGCTGTCGTCCTCATGCATTAGCGGGAACGCCTCGAGGAGTCGGTCTGAAGAGTGAAAGCTCCTGAGTGTGTTCCTCAGTCAGTCATAACACCGTAAAGCTAACGGTCTCCAGCTTCTTGAGTTAAAGCTAAAGCACAGGATGGCATAAAGCAGATGTTGACATCTCTCTTACCTTAACGCATTAATCTTATAATCGTGACGGACATTTTCCAAACCCTTCTCCTGATTCATGCCCACTGCTGCTACTCTACTGCAAAAGAAGAAAATGAAGTTTGTGAATCTTGATGTGATAATAATAATAATAATTATTATTTCATTATGTCATCAGGTTTTATAATTTGGCACATATAATCAGCTTCCATAATTCCTATGCTCTCACATACTGCTAATAATATACTGCTACAGGAGAATAAACTCATCTGACACAAGGGTATTTCATTATTGCAAATCAATATTATAATTATTTAAATTATTTCAGATATATTTTATTTATAATAAATTATTATTGTTATTATTATTTCATTATTGCATTGCATATTGATTTAATTTTTAAAGAATTATATATTTTAATGTTTAATTAATTAATATAATATCAAATATGAATAAAATATATTTGTTAAATTATCTAATTTTTAAAAATATATTTTAAATATATTTAATATATAAGTTATATTTTTATTATTGCCAAATAAATATATTATACTTATTTTAACTGTTTATTTTTTAAATGTATTTCATATACATTTATATACACATTATTTTTTATTTAATTACTGCAAATTTGTATATTATAATTTGTATTTTAATATATATATATATATATATAATATATATATATATATATTATACTATAGTTTATTATTATTTCATTATTGCAGATGTTTATTTTTAGATTGTATTTTATTTTTCTTATTCTCATACCTCTTATTTTATCAATCTGCTATATTTATTTTAATTTTGTTTGTTTGGATTTGCAGATATAAATGTAATATTTTATCTTAAAATGAAAATTATGCTATCATTTACTCACCCTTTTTTGCCATATTATTTGTTATTATTTATGATATAACAAAAATCATATTATTATAATTTTTTCCTCTGTGAAGCATTAAGTGAGAGATTTGGTAGAATGTGCACGCTGATCTTTTCCATACACTCAAGAAAAAAGGTACAAAAGCTGGGGCGGCACCCTTTCAAAAGGTTCCAACATGTACCATCTAGGTACTAATATATGCACTTTTAGTACTAATATATGCACTTTTGTTACTAATATATGCACTTTTAGTACTAATATATGCACTATTAGTACTAATATATGCATTTTAGTACTAATATATGCACTTTTGGTACTAATATATGCACTTTTGGTACTAATGTATGCCCTTTTAGTACTAATATATGCACTTTTAGTACTAATATATGCACGTTTAGTACTAATAAATGCACTTTTAGTACTAATATATGCAGTTTTGGTACTAATATATGCACTTTCAGTACTAATATATGCACTTTTGGTACTAATATATGCACTTTTGGTACTAATATATGCACTTTTGGTACTAATATGTACCTTTGGGTTACTAATATGCACTCTTTAGGTACAAAAGTGTACCTTTTGAAAGGGTGCCGCCCCAGCTTTTGTTCCTATTTTTCTGGGAGTGTATGGAAAAGAGCAGCGTTCACATTCTACCAAATGTCTCACTTAATGCCTCACTGAGAAAGTAAAAAAGAAGATTTATATCATAAATAATAACAAATAATACAGCAAAAAATGTGAGTAAATGATAGCATACTTTTCATTTTAGGATAAAACGTGTAGTGTGTATGAGTGTACGAGGACAACGAAAGCTGAATTATTCTATTATTAAGCCGCATGGTTTATTATAGCAGTGTCCGACTTCGACTCTGGTCGGGTGTAAATACCTTTGGACCGTCCAGAGGACTAAAGTTATTTATATCTGACCTGACGAGTGAGCTATTTACGGTGTTTATCCAGCAGGACGACGAAGAATTTAAGTGCTGTCTTTATGAAGTGGTCCTGTGACAGACAGAGCCACCAATCATGCGAGTGTAAACAGTGAAATAACCCCGCGCTGAGAGAGTAAATACTCCAGGGGTGGTTCTCCACTTCCACGGCTCTTTCACAAGGTGCAAAAACCAGGTGAGACATCTTTTGTCCTCCTGCGACTCCATGCCGGAAAACTAAAGCAGAACCAGATCTGCTCTCAGACTGAACTGATAAGTGTTTATGGGGCCGTTTTTACAGGCTTCTGGACTTGCACAGAAAAACTGAAGCTAGAAATACAATATAAACACTTTACAATAAGGTTAAATTTGTAAACTACATTAGTTAGCATGAACTGCACTTATACAGCATTTATTCATCTTTGTTAAAGATTAAACATGTAAACTCTGTCAGTAATTACTCTCCCTCATGTTGTTCAACCCGTAAGACTTTCGTTCATCTTCGGACACAAATGAATATATTTGTGATTAAATCTGAGAGCTGGGTCACTCCTCCATAGGCTTCTAAGCGATGAAACTTGCCGGCCCGAAAAGTTATTAAAGACATCGTTAAAATAGTCCAAGTGACTACAGTGGCTCAATCTTAAGTTTATCAAGCGACGAGAATACTTTTTGAGCGCAAAAAACCCCCAAAATAACGACTTCATTAATTTCCTTCTCTGTCGGCCTCGAGATAGTTCACGTAGTGTAACAGCGCAGCGCTTCTGTGTTATACGTCACACGTAGGCTCACTATTGGCCGACCGCTAGTTGTGTGTGTGTGTGACGTTCAACACAGAAGCGCTGCGCTGTTACACTACGTGAACTATCTCGAGGCCGACAGAGAAGGAAATTAATGAAGTCGTTATTTTTGTTTGTTTTTATTTTTATGCATGTCATTTATTATCATTTCATTGCAAATTAATATATTAGAATTATTAATTTTATGCATATTATATATTTATAATATATTAGTAGTCATACTAGTATTAATTTATTATACATTTTTTTTATTAATTTTATGTATATAGTGCATTATTTATCTAATTTATTATTATTATTTACTTGCAAAGTAATAGAAAATATTTTTGTTGTTTTATTTTATATATGTATTATATTTATTATTTAATTATATAATTTATTTTTTATACATTTTATGTAATGTATTACTATTATCATTATTTCATTAAAGCAAAGAAATGTGCCATCATTTTTTATTATTATTATTATATATTTATATATAATTTATCATTAATATCATTATGTGACATAAAAGCATCCTAATGTCTTCTAAGGTACATGTTGTTCATATTTGTTCCCCTTTGGCACAAGCTCATGCTGTCATCCTGTCCTGTAAACAGCTTGTTTTGCTTGGAAAAGATGGAAGATTGAATAAGATGCTTCAGTTTTTGCCATAACCGCAGTAAATGTGCTGAAGAAAGACCTGATTCACTCACATTGCCACTATTATCATTTCTCTGCGTGCTAGCAGAACATTTGAGCTGCATGTAAATACTCTGCATTATGAGTGTTTGTTTCACTGGCACATGATGCTCTCGTTGAGCCGTTAATGCATGTTTGGGCCGTTATTATTAATTATTGAGACACCAGATATCATTTTTGATATTTTTTACCAGTGGGTGCAGGAGTGCAGTATGCAGTATAGTTAATTTATGTGAGGATAGCAAAATAAAGTAAACTGTGACATAATATACACAACAAAAATTCTTCATACAGTGACTACCAGTAAAAATGTGATTATTCAGACACTTTGAGCTGATCATGTTTTGCTAAAGTGTTTTTTCTTTAATAACTAATGTTCTTTTTACACACAGACTGAATAACATGAAGCATTACTTGGTAATTGGTTGAGCTAAACTGGTATTATCTAATTGTGTAGTTAAATTTAACGGCTGACAGATATTCAACATAATTCATGTGTGAGAGTCACAGAAGGACGGACAAAACCAGTGAAATATCAACTGAGTTCTTGTCATATTTTATTACCATTTTCTAAACTATAGCGAATAAACTGTGAGAAATGTTGTAGATGTCTGAATAAATTTAGTTTTGACTGTGTATATCGCTATATTTAGCTGTTCTCAGGCCAGGAAACTGAATTCCCATGTGCTCCGTGATCCTCAAATATACAGATGTGTACGATCTAAAGCCTCCGCACACACACATGATATCTCTAAGGTAAAGCAGATTATGTTTGTATTGCGCCAAAAAAGGCTCAGCTGGAAGCACATTTCAGATCCGCGGCCAAATCTTCCAGATCTTTTTCTAAATAATCAATTACTCGGCCACATGCCGACAGAGACGGATTATCCCCGTACATCCCGTTAAGTCAATCAGGGCAGTGGAGACCCCTGCTACGGGACAGGGTGGGTCTAAAGCCCTGTTCTAGGTCAGGCAGGCTTAACTGAGGGCAGAAAGGCTCGGTTTGAGATGAACAGCTGGAGGAGGATAAGCAGATTCACCCAATGCCTCGCAGGTCTTTCCTGATCCGCATAGGGAATGATCCGCACAGGGAATGATCTGCACAAGGAATGATCTGCACAAGGAATGATCTGCATAGGGAATGATCTGCACAGGAATGATCCGCACAGGGAATGATCCGCATAGGTCAGGATCTGCATAGGGAATGATCCGCATAGGTCAGGATCTGCATAGGAATGATTCGCATAGGGAATGATCTGCATAGGAATGATCTGCATAGGTCAGGATCTGCATAGGGAATGATCCGCATAGGGAATGATCCGCATAGGTCAGGATCTGCATAGGGAATGATCTGCATAGGGAATGATCCGCATAGGGAATGATCTGCATAGGGAATGATCTGCATAGGGAATGATCCGCACAGGGAATGATCTGCATAGGTCAGGATCTGCATAGGGAATGATCTGCATAGGTCAGGATCTGCATGGAATGATCTGCATAGGGAATGATATGCACAGGTGAGGGAATGATCTGCATAGGGAATGATCCGCACAGGGAATGATCTGCATAGGTCAGGATCTGCATAGGGAATGATCTGCATAGGTCAGGATCTGCATAGGGAATGATCTGCATAGGTCAGGATCTGCACAGGGAATGATCTGCACAGGGAATGATCCGCACAGGGAATGATCTGCATAGGGAATGATCTGCATAGGGAATGATCCGCATAGGGAATGATCCGCATAGGGAATGATCTGCATAGGTCAGGATCTGCACAGGGAATGATCTGCCACAGGGAATGATCCGCATAGGTAATGATCTGCACAGGGAATGATCTGCACAGGAATAATCTGCACAGGGAATGATCTGCACAGGAATGATCGCAAGCAGCCAAGGGAATGATCCCACAGGGAATGATCTGCATAGGGAATGATTGCACAGGGAATGATCGCACAGGGAATGATCTGCACAGGGAATGATCTGCACAGGAATGATCTGCAAGGGAATAATCTGCACAGGGAATGCCATCAGGATGACCACAGGGAATGATCGCACAGGGAATGATCCGCACAGGGAATGATCTGCACAGGGAATGATCTGCATCAGGGAATGATCTGCACAGGGAATGATCTGCACAGGGAATGATCTGCAAGGGAATGATCTGCACAGGGAATGATCTGCATAGGGAATGATCCGCAAGGAATGATCTGCACAGGGAATGATCCGCACAGGGAATGATCTGCACAGGGAATGATCCGCACAGGGAATGATCTGCACAGGGAATGATCGCACAGGGAATGATCCGCACAGGGAATGATCCGCACAGGGAATGATCCGCACAGGGAATGATCTGCACAGGGAATGATCTGCACAGGGAATGATCTGCACAGGGAATGATCTGCATAGGGAATGATCCGCACAGGGAATGATCCGCACAGGGAAGGATCCGCACAGGGAAGGATCCGCACAGGGAAGATCTGCATAGGGAATGATCCGCACAGGGAATGATCTGCACAGGGAATGATCTGCACAGGGAATGATCTGCACAGGGAATGATCCGCACAGGGAATGATCCGCACAGGGAATGATCGCACAGGGAATGATCCGCACAGGGAATGATCTGCACGAAATCGCACAGGGAATGATCCGCACAGGGAATGATCGCACAGGGAATGATCCGCACAGGGAATGATCCGCATAGGGAATGATCCGCACAGGGAATGATCGCACAGGGAATGATCCGCATAGGGAATGATCCGCACAGGGAATGATCTGCACAGGGAATGATCTGCATAGGGAATGATCCGCACAGGGAATGATCCGCACAGGGAAGGATCCGCACAGGGAAGGATCCGCACAGGGAATGGATCCGCACAGGGAATGATCCGCACAGGGAATGATCTGCACAGGGAATGATCCGCACAGGGAATGATCTGCATAGGGAATGATCCACACAGGGAATGATCGCACAGGGAATGATCCGCACAGGGAAGGATCCGCACAGGGAAGGATCCGCACAGGGAAGGATCCGCATAGGGAAGGATCCGCACAGGGAAGGATCTGCATAGGGAATGATCCGCACAGGGAATGATCCACACAGGGAATGATCTGCATAGGGAATGATCCGCACAGGGAATGATCTGCACAGTGAATGATCTGCATAGGGAATGATCCACACAGGGAATAATCCGCACAGGGAATGATCCGCACAGGGAAGCATCCGCACAGGGAAGGATCCGCACAGGGAAGGATCCGCACAGGGAAGGATCCGCACAGGGAATGATCCGCACAGGGAATGATCCAAGATACTGCACAGGGAATGATCCGCACAGGGAATGATCCGCACAGGGAATGATCTGCACAGGGAATGATCTGCACTGCATCCGTCCATTTTATCCATCCATCCAATGTGATCGTCTTTTTTCTGCACAGCTTCATTATTTACTAATTTTATTCCAAACCTGTGTTTTGTTTTTTGTTTTACTTTACTTTTCATTTTAATTTAGTTTTACTTTATTTATTTTGGTATTTTCATGCATTTCATTTCAATGCGGCATGTTTGCTTGACAGTGATCACAGCAAAAAAAAGGGCAGAAACACCATGCAAAGACCATAGAAGTCGTCCCTATGACTTTTATGCACTATATTGTTGTGCTTTAAACTGGTTTGCTTCATATTTAAAAGACAGGACCTTTTCTGTTGCGATTGGAAGTTATTCATCATCTTGTGCATCAGTTTTGTATGGGGTTCCACAGAGCTCAATGCTGGGTCCAGTTTTATTTTCATTACAGATACTTTGTTTGTATGCCATTTTTAGGGAATATAATTTTTCATATCACTGTTTTGCAGATGACAATCAGTGTTACTTTCCCTACATCAAAATTGTGTTTCTAGTTGACAGTGTTTATTTGATTTTTTGAAGGATGACAGTCATTGGATGTCAGCCAATTTCCTTCAGTTAAATGAAGCAAAGTCAGAAGTCTTAGTTTTTGGCCTCTCTGCTTCCACAGAAATGTTTGTCAGTAAATTAGGACCTTTTATCTGCTAACATTCATACACATGCTATAAATGTAGGAATTCAGTATTGAGATTTGATAAACAAGTCAATGCTGTGGTCAGAAGTTGCTTTTATCAACTTAAGCAAACAGCCAAAATGAAGTCATTTTTATCATCCAAAGATTTGGAGTCTGTAATGCATGGTTTCATCTTATCTCGACTGTGTTATTGTAATGTATTGTACTTGGGTGTCTCTCAGTCTTTACTGTCTCGTCTCCAGCTTGTCCAGCTAGACTTTTGACTGGAACAAAGAAAAGGGAACATATTTTGCTAGTGCTGGTCTTCCAGTCAAATATCGTATCCAGTTTAAAGCATTATCGTTTGTTTATAAAGGCCTCCACGGTTTGGCTCTTCCATGTATTTCTGATCTCCTTTCATTTCATCATACATCCAGACATCTTTCCATCAACCAATGATAGTCTACGGCCTTTTCATTGGCCCTTTTCATTGGCTGCTCCACAGCTCTGGAATAATCTGCCACTTTACATTAAATCTGCATCAACATAGATGAGTTTTAAGAACGGATTTAAAATCATCATATTTATTACTGCATATAGTCATAAGTAGGTGCAATGATATACTTTGTGCATTGCATGTGATTATATGTTGTCCTAGTTTTAATATTATTTGCTTAAAATTTGTACAGCACTTTGGCCAACATCTGTTGTTTTTAAATGTGCTTTATAAATAAATGAGTCTGAGAGATATGTAGTATATTTCGCAGAATTCATAGGATTTAGACCCAAATTTATGACATTATTCCTCTATAGCTTTCAATTAGAATGCAAATGAGATTTGAGAGCATAACATTAAAAAAAAAAAAAAAATATATATATATATATATATATATATATATATATATATATATATATATATATATATATATATATATATATATATATAATATTTTACATTAGTTTCCTTATGGAAAATATAAGATATTATAATTTTATTTTAATTATAACTTATGTAATAGAACTTTAATTAAACTATTAATCTGCTATTTTTATGTATTTATTTGGGTTAGATTTTCTTCTGTCACAAGTAAGATGGTAATAGTTTTTTTTACTTTTTTACCTTGTTTTGTACATGCTCACAACTGTCATTGTACACAATGTAAACCAGAATAAGTTAGCAAAACTACAAAAACTGAGGTAATCAGTTTCAAAGTTTAAGTAAGCAGAACTAGCAGATTTTTATTTTTAAAAAAAACTCTTAACTTATATTTGAGTAATCTATCTCATACATTTAACTGAAAATTATCATGTAATTTCAACTTATAATTTTAGTAGTGGAAACTTGATTGGCTTTAACTAGCTAATTCAATAAATGCTAACTTGATAATTGGTAACACAATGTTAACAAAATTAAACTACTAAATCTCCCAATTAACATTAATCTCGCACACAAACATTTTTTTAACACTTATTTTTAAAGTTTTACATGGCAAAGCATGCTGGGAAATAGAAATACCAGTTTCATTTAAATTTAAGTTTCTAAATTAAATTAAATCTAAATTAATCTAAATTAAAAGAAATAAGTTAATAAAAATCCATGAAACAATTCAAATTACATACGTAGAATGTGTCAAAAAAGTTAATTTATTTGAACAAAATAGTTTGTTTACCAATTAATTATTTTGAGCATTACAATATAAAAAAAGGTTTCTGCCTTAAACATCAGAGTTGATTGTATTTAAAAATTTTAAGTAATTTCAACTTAAATTGCATTAAACTGACTTCAACAAATGTTGAATCATGTATAACTTAGAAAATTGCTTAACTTATTTTGATGAGTTAAAGCTATGTAAAAACATATGTTAACATTACTTATTGATCATATAATTGTTTACAGTGTAGGGTTTACACACAGTGTAGAAATGTGCTGCGTGAAGATGTTTCCCCTGCATGTGATTCCAGGTATTCATGAGTCTGTTCTTCCGTCTCACACACACACACACACACACACACACACAAACATGCCCACAAATCCTCACACATGCCCCGTTTGTCATTCAGATCTGGGCCTCTTCCCGAACGCCAAATATAGTCAACTGGAGATGAGCTGGAGGGCGAGAGAAATCAGACGTCTGCCTTCGGTTTATCTTCAAATAATATGATTTCATTCAAAATAATATGATTTCATAAAAACTCAACTTCAACCAGCACACTCTAGGAGTTTACAAGTAAAATGATTGGTATCTTTAACCCTAATTTATCGGATTGTGTCTCTACATTCACGTTGCGAAAGGCACAAAAAATCTTAAACGACCCAGACCACCCACTTTACAAATATTTTATCCTTCCAGTCGTAGGCTACCGATGTGTAAGAGTTTTGTTCCTGTATCTATACGAGCTCTAAATACATAGGATATCACCCATTAATACGTCATGTATGCTCTCTTGTTGTTGTTGATTTTTGTGATGTCAGCTACTTTTTTTGATGGTATTATGATAAGTTGATAATTTAACATTTTATTGTGATTGTGTTATGTATATATCACAAATTTCCTCAAGGACAAATAAAATATTCATGTAAAGTTGTTCACTATGAGGAGATCTATCAAATGATATGCATATTGTGTGTATGTGTGTAACACTACGTGATTATAGAGATGGAAAAGACAATTTACAGGCAATTTACCATAGGAAATGTATGGTTTTCAAAGCTTTTTAACAGTTATAGCGCCACCTATTGTCCGATCTCCATAAAAATTTGCATGATTGTTTAGAATGTTATGTCACATATGCCCACCAATTTTCGTGAAGTTCTGAGTTTTCGTTTAGGATTTATAGGCTTTCGAGTGTATTTTGCCACGCCCATTTTCTAAACGACCCTGTTATAGCCATTCAAATGCAACTTTTTTTTATCAAAAAAAAATCTATCTATACTGAGTTCTCTCTCTCGTTCTCTCCTCCGGTGTTGTTTCAGAGTGTTGTCCGTTGTCTTTGGCATCCCAAGCTGAACCAGATCATGGTTGGAACGGGGAACGGTCTGGCGAAGGTTTACTACGACCCAGTCAAGAGTCAGAGGTCTTGTCACACTTCACACTTTTACTCTGTTTTTACACCCGTGTTTGTTCGCGATTACAGACAGATTTAAACTGATTGAACCGAATGATTAAAGCAATGAAAAGTTCATCATGACTTCATTACAGCAAAATCAATCGTCTGCACGCTTAGAACAAAGTCACGTCCTGTTGGCAAACACAAGGCAAATTGTCCAAGAAACAATTCTAAACAAAGCGCTTTTGATAATAAATAAATAATAAATCAAATAATTTTTTTTTTTATTCGAATTAAGGCGTTTTTGTGTTCAAACCTTTTTATTTACAAAAACTAAGAGTGGTAATATATTCAAATAATTATATTTATTTGTAATAACTAAAATAATTGTTTAGAATTGTAAAAAATATTATAAAATATATATAAAATATATATAAAAATTATTTAAAAAATTCGAAACAAAGCACTTTTGTGTTCAAACCTTCTTATTTACAAAAACTAGGAAGTTGAAAGTGACTGTGATGGCCAAGTATGCTAACCCATACTTGGAATTTGGACCTCTGCATTTAACCCATCCAAGTAAGTGCACACACATTAGGAGCAGTAGTGGAACAACATCAAAACTGCAAACGTGGATACACACCCCGGACATCGGCAGCCTTGAGTGGCGCCCGGGGAGAATTGGGGTTAGGTGCCTTGCTCAAGACACCTCAGTCATATTCATCCGGTACTGGAATCGAACCACAACCGTGGTCACCAGTCAATTCTTTACTTAGGCTATTTATATGTATTTATAATAAATAAAATAATTGTTCAGAATTTTTATTTTATTTTTATATATATTCACAAATAGCAATTTCATTCTGATTTAATAATTTAAAGCGTGATATTTTATATTTAAATGTTTTATTTAAAAAAATAGGAGTGGTAATATGTACAAAATAATTTATATGATAATGAATACATTCTATCATTACATTTTCCAGTAGACCCAGTAATGTTTACCTGATATAGTTTAGAGCTTGACATAATAATTTTTATTTTATTTACAAAATTAAGAGTGGTAAAATATATATATATATATATATTGTTATAATAAATAAGTTATAATAAATAAATTATGTAATTACATTTTTAAAATAATGTATATAATAATCAATTAAATTATTCATATTTTTAAACATAATATTAAACATAATTTCTTTACTCCAAATAAAAATATATAGATTTTAGAGCTTATTTATATTTCTTCTTATATCCAGGTTTTCCCAAGACCTTCAGAATTCTATATAATTTTATTTTTTATTTTTTTGTGGTATCCGTCATTTTTTCATTCAAAAAAGCATGTTTGCATGACATAGTTTCTGGTTCTTAAATTTCAAAAAATTCGAGGCAATTAATTGAAATGTGTTTTATATTTATATTGTTTTAGAGCTTGTGTGTGTTGTGTGTGTGCTCCTCAGAGGGCAATATTTGTGTGGTCAAGAGCAAGACGAAGGTAGTATGCCAGACACTGACATAAGATTACATCATTCACCGTGAGTACATGTCCAGATCATATGTAAATGTACATTTAGCATATATTGTTATATATATTTATATAGTGTGTGTGTGTGTCAGAGAGCCGTGGCCTAGCAGTTTTACACGTGCTCTGATGCCTTGCTGCTCGATTAGGCCGTCTTTTTTTATTGATTTTAAAGAATTAACACAAAAAAATAACAAAAAATAATTTGTCTGATAATTAGTAATGACAAATTTTTTATTAAATTAGAAAAAAAAAGATTTTTAGTGCACACCTTATATGGACTAGTACTGTTTTAAGGCTTAATTTTAAAATTATAATTATTATTTATTTATTGAGCATATAATATCATTTTATGTATTATTTTTATAGAATTATTGTTATTATTCAAATGTAATATATTATAATTGTTAATTTTATGTATATATATTTTTATAGAATTAATTATTATCATGATGGATTTTATATTAAATTAGAAAAAAATGCTAAATTTCCAGCATTGCTGTCAGACTTTTATACGCTAACAACACACCCCACACACACAACACACACACACAACACACACACACCACACAACACACACACACAACACACACACACCACCACAAGCTACGGTGGATGTAATGATAACCCATCTACATTCATCTGCCACAGACCCATTAACCTTTAGCTGAGTGAGAGTGAGTTGAAGTGAGATTGAGCTGGTTGTGACTGTGTAGTGTGCACGAGCAGTAGAGCATGAGTGGTGAGTGAGTGGTTGAGTGTGTTGAAGTGTGTGTGATGTTGATGAGTGTTAGTGAATGAGTGTGTGTGTGAGTAAGTGAGAGTGTGAGGTGAGTGAGTGAGTGAGTGGTGAGTGAGTGAGTGAGTGAGTGAGTGATGAGTGAGTAGTGAGTGAGTGTGAGAGTGTGGTGTGTGTGTGTGTGTGAGGTGTGTGTGAGAGGTGTGTGAGGTGAGTGAGTGAGTGTTGTGAGTGTGTGATGGTGGTGAAGGAGTGAGTGATTGTCTTGTCGTGTGATGGTGAATGTGTGTGGAGTGAGAGAGTGTGGTGTGTGTGTGTGTCTGTTGTGTCTGTGTGTGTGTGAGAGAGAGGAGAGAGGAGAGGAGAGAGAGAGATGAGTGTGTGTGTCTGTCTGTCTGTCTGTCTGTGTCTGTGTGTGTGTGTGGAGAGAGAGAGAGAGGAGAGAGAGAGAGAGAGAGAGGAGTGTGTGTGGTGTGTGTGTGGTGAGAGAGAGAGAGAGAGAGAGAGTTTGTGTGTGTGTGTGTTGGGGGGGGAGTATGTGTCTGTGTGTGTGTGTGTGTGTGTGTGTGTGTGTGTGTGTGTGTGTGTGTGTGTGTGCGTGCGCGCACGGATTGAGTGCTTTCCATCGGATTGCCCCGCTCTGAGTCTCACCCGAGGGTCACGATGCCATTAGCGCGCGAGACTCCATCAGACACGCGTGAGCCACGAGAGCGTCACACACACCAGCGCGTGATCAACACCGTGAACTTAAAAACCCTTCAAAACTCGCCACACCACAACACTCCCGTATCGCTCAGGAAATAGCGATGGAAAATCTGAGGTGACGTGAAACAGGATGATGGACCAGTGAGGAAAAAAGCGGCATGTGTCACCGCTAACCTTTTTGCTTAATGTAGCGTGTGTGTGTGTGTGTGGGTGGGTGTGTGTGTGTGTGCGGGTGGGTGGAATCAGGCCTGAATGGAAAATCGCTCCATTTTTCCTACGTCTCCCTGTGACCCTGTAGTAAAACACACACACACACACACACACACACACACACACACACACACACACACACACACACCACACATCCAGCCTTTTTTTTTGTGTGTTTGGCAAACTGTGAAATGTGTGCGACTTAATCAAAAGTAAATAAAGCTAGTGTTGCTACGGCGCGTTTGAAGAGTGTAGTATTTCCTGAGGTGTGTGTTGTTACGTCTCTGTCTAGGGGTCGGGAGAAAAGCGTAAAAAATAAAAAAGGAGGAAGGCGAGAACACACTTCAATCCTCTGTCCCAGAGTGAAGATGACACCAGATGATATATCAAAGAAAGGATTTTATTTACATAAAAAGACAGAAAAAAGGACATAAAATTAGTTTCTGGGCTAATAACAAGGCCTAAAATAACAAATAAAACCGAGACTAACTCATGTAAGTTGAGTTGACTAAAAGCGGTGTTTGTTGTTGGTGTTGTTGATGTCATGTGATCGTGTGTTCCTCAGCTCACGCGTTGCCCATGTTTCGTGAGGCCCGTCAGCGCAGCACCAGAAAGCAGCTGGAGAAGGACCGATTGGATCCGCTCAAATCCCACAAACCCGAGCCGCCCGTGTCCGGTCCAGGTGAGAGAAACCACAAATCCCTCCTTCTTTACAGTGAAAACTACTGCATGTTTTAGATATTAGGTGTTCTAAATATTAGCTCATTTAAAAAATGTGTTTTGTAATTATGTCCCATATTTTCCATGCAAAATGGTCATACAAACTTTTCCGAAATTGTGACATCTAGGAAGTGACATTGTTTAAATAATGCAGGAATGTCAGGAAGATAAATTATCAAAAATATTTTTTTTAAATATAATTAAAGTTATATATTAAATATTTTTTTTTATTATTTATATTATATTATACCTACAAACCAAAATTAGGGTTAAACTAGTAAGCCCCTAAATTTATTTTTTAATGTAATAAACAATATCTAAAATATTTAATAATATTTATATTATGAAATCATATAAATATATATATATATATATATATATATGTATTTATATATATATATATATATATATATATATATAATATATATATATAGTATGTATTATATAATAAATAATATATAATAAAATAATAAAAAATTATATTATTTATATATTTATATAAATATATGTTTATTGTTTATTGTTGAAAAAGACTAAAATCACCCAAATCAAGTTTTAAAATGTTTTGCTACATCCCAAGTTTCAATACCAGGTTTGCAAAAAACACAAACTTTATAGTAAATCAAATGAAATGTCTGATATAGTCCTATAATCCGTCCTGAGGTGGACATACAGACTCTTCTCAGGTTTACACCGCTTCCATGGATCATTTGTTCAGATTGTAAACTGTTCTCCTTATATTAAAGCACAGTTTTGCACAGTCCAAGTAAACGGCACATATATTTGCCAGTTGTTAGTTTAGAGTGAGTCTGGATGGTCTCGAGTAAACACTGCTCTAGATTACAGTGTTGGCCGAGGATCAGCGAGTCTGCGCTCCTTCTCTCGGTTCAGGATATCTCAGAAACTCCCAGCAGCCTCAGCACCTCATGTTTAATCACAACATAAACACACTTTACCGCGTGCAGGAGCAGGATTTCTTCCATGTTCAGTGTAATGTTGCTGTTTGAGCATGAAAAAGCTCCAGTTCTTCTCTATATCAGTGTCAGTGTTTCTGAACTCCTGAAACGCCTTCATTGTAGTCTTGAGTTTTTTTCCGGGAACGAACACGATATCACAATATTCCTCATTATAATAATTCATACGCAGAATAAAGGGGCGGGGCCTGGTTGAGTTAAATAGCAGTGTGTTAAACTGGTGATATTCCATTGTTTGAATCATGCAGGAATGACAGGAAGTAGGAATGCACGATATTGGATTTTAATATTTAATATTCCAATATTCGATATGCCGATATTTTCAAACTCATTTTGGCTGATATCGATGTATATAGACATTTTCCCCTGATATATATACATTTTGATTTTAATGAAGAGAAATCAAATCAAAGTCTCTTTGATACCTTTACCTCATTACACTCATGTGTTGTAGATAAGGCAATACACAAAACGATACACTTCAGTCCTTAGAAATATTAATATCTGCCGATGATGATCATTTTAAGCTTTTATCGGCCGATACCGATGTTGTGCCGATATCATCGTGCATCCCTAACCGGAAGTTATGTGTTTTTAATATAAAGTTTATTTTATTTAATTATTTATTTTTGTTTCATTAATTTCTATTTTATATATATATATTTAATCATTATATAATTATACAAAATCATTAAATAAATATTTTATTTTATAAAATAAAACATTTTTAATATATATATATAATTATTATTATTTTTTTTTTGTAAATATCTCATTATAATAATTCATACGCAGAATAAAGGGGCGGGGCCTGGCTGAGTTAGTTAGTAGTGTGTTAAACTGGTGGTTATGGTAAGGGGCGGGACATTTCCCAAACACACTCGAAGCACTCGACCAATCACAACACACTGATCCAGCCGACCAATCAGAGCACAGTGTGCTTTTCAGAAGGAGGAGCTTCATAGAGACAGGAAGTAAACAGAGCGTTACTGACAGACTGGGAAGAGAGGAGCCGCAACAATGGAGAATATGAGGAAAATAATCAACATTCAAGCAGGAAAAGCTGTTCTAGTAGAGACCAAAAACATCAAGACTTTGATAAAGGTCATAATGCGTCCTCTGTGTGAGCGAGGGAGGGCGGCCCCTGTTTTCTGTATGTATGTATGTGTGTGTGTATTTGTCCTGCTCTGATCTGTGTGTCCTCGAGCAGGTCGGGGGGGTCGTGTGGCGGCTCACGGTGGAACGCTGTCCTCCTTCATCGTGAAGAACATCGCCCTTGATAAAACCGATGACAGCAACCCGCGAGAGGCCATCCTGCGTCACGCCAAAGAAGCCTCCGAGAACCCGTACTGGGTCGCCCCGGCGTATAAACAGTAAGACACACACCAGAGCGAGAGTGTTTAATGCTTCGTCTGACAGAAACACCCGAGTGAGCTGCACACGTCAGTGCTTCTGTACAGAGGCAAAGGGACAATAAATAATGTGTGTGTGTGTGTGTGTGTGCTCTTGTTTTTGTGATATATGAGGACACAAATGTGTATAATGACATGCATATTACACTGGTATCACAACTTACATGTGATATATGAGGACATTGCATGAGTCATCATATTTCAAATAGCTTAAAAACATAAAAAACTGTTTTTTAAAAAATGCAGAATGTCTCCTGTGATGGGTAGGTTTAGGGATAGGGGCTGTGTGTGTGTGTGTGTGTGTGTGTGTGTGTGTGTGTGTGTGTGTGTGTGTGGTGTGTGTTTGGTGGTGAGTTGTGTGTGTGTGGTGTGTTGTGTGTGTGTGTGTGTGTGTGTGTGTGTGTGTGTTGTGTGTGGTGTGTGTGTGTGTGTGTGTGTGTGTGTGTGTGTGTGTGTGTGGGTGGTTGGATAGGGCGTGTGTGTGTGATGTAGATAGGAGTGTGTGTGTGTGTGTGATGATTAGGTTTAGGGATAGGGGCAGTGTAGGGGGATAGAATACATACAGTAGTTTGTCCAGTATAAAAGTCATTACGCCTATGGAGAGTCCCCACAAAGATAGCGAACCAGACATTGTGTGAGTGTAATTGAGAATGAGAATGAATACTTTTTAAAATATAATTTCTATATTATAATTTTATATAAATAAATTATATATTTTTTTCATATAAATCTTTAACACTATCTTTTTTCTATAAATATCAATTTAATTTTTGTTCAGTTTGATATTGTTAATGGTAGTTTTTAATTTATATATTTTAATTTGTATGATATATATTATATATATGTGGTCAATTGATAAACATTTCATCGTAAATCATTTATTTGATTATTCAACAAGATTTTAATAGCTTTGCTACTATAGTTATCCATTCATAAATTAAATCCATATATTTCTCTTGATCTATTTAAATCGGTAATCAGTATTGAATGAAACACAAGTATATTTATAATCCCCATATTTGTTGGCTTTTTCCACTGACCTCATACTGATGTTTTCTGGGATTGCCTGTTATTTTAAGAATGCATGTGATGCTGGTGTGAAGAGGTAATATCTCAGAGGGCAGTGTAATTACAGCAGGTGTCACACACACACACCACACACACACACACACACACACACACACACACACCACACACACACACACACTGAAACTGGAGCAGGAGTTCAGATGACACCTGTGTGTCACACCTCAGCTAACTGATGCATTAATGTTTGAAGAGTTGGAGATCGGGTGACGTTTTTTCTTGTGACAGTGACCCGAAAAGAATGTGAACTCTTAAAAATATATGAGTGTCTCTGCAATACAAAAGCAAGCGAGTGAAGAACAACGAACTACACCTTCATATTATGTTTTGTATCTAATGCAATGACATTCAGATATTTTTAAGTGTCCAAATATTTGTATGCGTGAAAATATATGTAAAAATTACATGTTTATGTAATTGTTATATAAATAAGTGTATATACTTTATATTATGTTTTTTGTTTATGGAAGCTAGTAAACTTTACCCCTAGTAAAGTTTTGAATAAATATTTATTTTATTTTATGTATTTATTTATTCAAAACTTTACTAGGGGTAAAGTTTACTAGCTTCCATAAACAAAAAACATAATATAAAGTATATACACTTATTTATATAACAATTAAAT
>CM070841.1:29946067-29953567 GCA_036326025.1 Chrosomus eos
TCTATCCATCTGTCTCTATCCATCCATCATCCATCTGTCTCTACCCATCCATCCATCTATCTGTCTCTATCCATCCATCTGTCTCTATCTATCTATCCATCTGTCTACCCATCCATCCATCATCCATCTATCTCTATCCGTCATCCATCCATCATCCATCTGTCTACCCATCCATCCATCTGTCTACCCATCCATCCATCATCCATCTGTCTCTACCCATCCATCCATCTATCTGTCTCTACCCATCCATCCATCTATCTGTCTCTATCCATCCATCTGTCTCTATCTATCTATCCATCTGTCTCTATCCATCCATCTGTCTACCCATCCATCCATCATCCATCTGTCTCTATCCATCATCCATCCATCATCCATCTGTCTACCCATCCATCCATCTGTCTACCCATCCATCCATCATCCATCTGTCTCTATCCATCCTCCATCCATCATCCATCTGTCTCTATCCATCATCCATCCATCCATCTGTCTCTATCCATCCATCTGTCTACCCATCCATCCATCATCCATCTGTCTCTACCCATCCATCCATCTATCTGTCTCTATCCATCCATCTGTCTCTATCTATCTATCCATCTGTCTCTATCCATCCATCTGTCTACCCATCCATCATCCATCTGTCTCTATCCATCATCCATCTGTCTACCCATCCATCCATCATCCATCTGTCTCTATCCATCCTCCATCCATCATCCATCTGTCTCTATCCATCATCCATCTGTCTCTATCCATCATCCATCTATCCATCCATCTGTCTACCCATCCATCCATCATCCATCTGTCTCTATCATCCATCCATCATCCATCTGTCTCTATCCATCCTCCATCCATCATCAATCTGTCTCTATCCATCATCCATCTGTCTCTATCCATCATCCATCCATCATCCATCCATCATCCATCTGTCTCTATTCATCCATCTGTCTACCCATCCATCCATCAGTCTCTATCCATCCATCATCCATTCATCATCCATCTGTCTCTATCCATCCATCATCCATTCATCATCCATCTGTCTCTATCCATCCATCCATCTGTCTCTATCTATCCATCCATCCATCTCTCTCTATCCATCCACCCATCTGTCTATCTATCCATCCACCCATCCATCCATTTGTCTCTATCCATCCACCCATCTGTCTCTATCTATCCATCCACCCATCCATCCATTTGTCTCTATCCATCCACCCATCTGTCTCTATCTATCCATCCACCCATCCATCCATCTGTCTCTATCCATCCACCCATCTGTCTCTATCCATCCACCCATCCATCCATTTGTCTCTATATATCTATCTATCCATCCATCCATCTGTCTCTATCTATCCATCCATCCATCTTTCTCTATCTATCTATCCATCCATCTGTCTCTACCTATCCACCCATCTGTCTCTATCCATCCATCCATCCATACATCCATCTGTCTCTATCTATCCATCCATCCATCTTTCTCTATCCATCCATCCATCCATCTGTCTATCTATCCATCCATCCATCCATCTGTCTCTATCTATCCATCCATCCATCTTTCTCTATCCATCCATCCATCCATCTGTCTCTATCCATCCATCCATCTGTCTTTATCCATCCATCCATCCATCTGTCTCTATCTATCCATCCATCCATCCATCCATCCATCTGTCTCTATCTATCCATCCATCCATCCATCCATCTGTCTCTATCCATCCATCCATCTGTCTCTATCTATCCATCCATCCATCTTTCTCTATCCATCCATCCATCCATCTGTCTCTATCTATCCATCCATCCATCTTTCTCTATCCATCCATCCATCCATCTGTCTCTATCTATCCATCCATCCATCTTTCTCTATCCATCCATCCATCCATCCATCCATCCATCCATCTGTCTCTATCTATCCATCCATCTGTCTCTATCCATCCATCCATCTGTCTCTATCCATCCATCCATCCATCTGTCTCTATCTATCCATCCATCCATCCATCCATCTGTCTCTATCCATCCATCCATCTGTCTCTATCTATCCATCCATCCATCTGTCTCTATCATCCATCCATCTTTCTCTATCTATCCATCCATCCATCTGTCTCTATCCATCCATCCATCTGTCTCTATCTATCCATCCATCTGTGTCTATCTATCTATCCATCCACCTGTCTCTATCTATCCATCCATCTGTCTCTATCTATCTATCCAGCCATCTGTCTCTATCCATCCATCTATATCCATCTATCCATCGGTCTCTATCTATCCATCATCCATCTGTCTCTATCCATCCATCCATCCATCTGTCTCTATCCATCCATCCATCCATCCATCTGTCTCTATCCATCCATCCATCCATCCATCTGTCTCTATCTATCCATCATCCATCCATCCATCTGTCTCTATCCATCCATCTATATCCATCCATCCATCTGTCTCTATCTATCCATCATCCATCTGTCTCTATCTATCCATTCATCCATCTGTCTCTATCCATCCATCCATCTGTCTCTATCCATCCATCCATCTGTCTCTATCTATCCATCCATCCATCCATCCATCTGTCTCTATCCATCCATCCATCTGTCACTATCTTATCTATCCATCCATCTGTCACAATCTTATCTATCCATCATCCATCCATCCATCTGTCTCTATCCATCCATCCATCCATCTGTCTCTATCTATCCATCCATCTATCTGTCTATATCTATCCATCATCCATCCATCCATCCATCCATCCATCCATCTGTCTCTATCCATCCATCCATCTGTCACTATCTTATCTATCCATCCATCTGTCTCTATCTATCCATCCATCCATCTGTCTCTATCTATCCATCCATCTGTCTCTATCTGTCTATTCATCCATCCATCTGTCTCTATCCATCCATCCATCTATATCCATCTATGCATCGGTCTCTATCCATCCATCCATCTGTCTCTATCTATCCATCCATCCATCTGTCTCATCCATCCATCTGTCTATCCATCCATCCATCCATCCATCTGTCCATCCATCTGTCACTATCTTATCTATCCATCCATCTGTCTCTATCTATCCATCCATCCATCTGTCTATCCATCATCCATCCATCCATCTATCCATCTGTCTCTATCTATCCATCCATCCATCTGTCTCTATCTATCTATCCATCCATCCATCCATCCATCCATCTGTCTCTATCTATCCATCCATCCATCCATCTATCCATCCATCTGTCACTATCTTATCTATCCATCCATCTGTCTCTATCTATCCATCCATCTGTCTCTATCTATCCATCATCCATCCATCCAGCTGTCACTATCTTATCTATCCATCCATCCATCTGTCTCTATCTATCCATCCATCCATCTGTCTCTATCCATCCATCCATCCATCCATCTGTCTCTATCTATCCATCCATCCATCCATCTGTCTCTATCTATCCATCCATCCGTCTGTCCAGTGTGTGTGTGTGTGTGTGTGTGTGTGTGTGTGTGTGTGTGTGTGTGTGTGTGTGTGCGTGCGAGCGTGCGTGTGAGTGTGTTCAGGCTCTTCTGGTCCATCAGTGACAGAGACCCGCTGCACTTCTTCTCTAACCTCCTCCAGTCATGGAAACTTTCCACACAGTGCCCAGATTTACTGCTCCGCTCGGCTTTACAACCAGCTTGTGTTTACCGTAGAATCCTGGGCCGCAGTTCAGGAATGTGTTTCAGCCGAGCGCGATGATCCCGAATCTCCAAAACCAACTCCTGCAGCACTGAGACATCCCAGACTACTGATCATCTGAAATCTCTGGAGTATGAGCGACTTTCTACAGTAAATTATATTTTCATTATTATTATAGATAGTGATAGACAGACAGACCGATGATAGATAGGTGTGTGTGTGTGTGTGTGTGTGTTTGTGTGTGTGTGTGTGTGTGTGTGTGTGTTGTGTGTGTGTGGTGTGTGTGTGTGTGTGTGTGTGTGTGTGTGTGGTGTGTGTGTGTGTGTGTGTGTGTGTGTGTGTGTGTGTATATATAGCTACATAAACATTTTAAATATTAGCAAAATTCGTGATTTAAAACTACTTAATATTTTTTTATAATTACATATTTTTGATTTTGATATATCTATATAATGCGCAGAATGTAAATGTGTGTGTTTGTGTTTTATATATATATATATATTAGTGTTTCTGCAACTACGGGCACTTTTAAAGGTGGGGTATGTGATTCTCTTTTTTGTCCATTTTTTCAAAATAACTTGAAATCCTATTCCTAACCCACTTACAGCCACTGAGTTAGAAGCACTGAAATGAAAATTAAGCAATTTAAAGGGGACATATCATGCTAAATCTACTTTTTTAGCCCTTAAATGCCTTTTGTTGTATGTTTGGAGTGTTTATAAGTACAGAAAAGTTGAAATCAGTCTCTTCGGGAACTTCGTTGATATCTTTATATTCCGTTTTGGTCACATTTTTCAACCGGTTTAGATTTTTCTATAATCTATGACGTTTTGTGAACTATTACGTCAAAGTATTTGCAGCGGAACTGCCAAATAAGGACATCGACTTCCGGCCAAACACTTTGAGGAATCCGCCATTTTTATTTCTCGCTGCAATTTTGTAGTCCAAGTATGCAGAAGTTACGAGAGGGTACGTCAACATGTTCGGTTGTTGGATGTAGCAACCCACATGCTTCATTACACCGTCTGCCAGCATCAGAACCTCTTCGAAGTGCCTGTTTGAGTTTTATTTTTCACGGAAATGTCCCCACATCTGTGAGTAAAGTCATGTTTGTGTGCGCGAAGCACTTCATGGATAACCAACGTCACTTCAGCAACCTCCGCCAGTATAAAGAAGGATTTGCCGATAGACTTCGTCTGATTGAGGGGTCAGTTCCTTCTATCTTTGGAGACGACGAACAAAGCACTTCGGTAAGCTGTAAATAACGTAACTTACTACTCTTCTTAAAACACTCGGTGGTCATGGTTTAGCAGTTGTCTTGTTAGTGTGCTTGTTTTAAAGGTGCAGTGTGTAACATTTTTGACTATTTATTAACAGAAATGCAATATGACATCCATAACTATGTGTTCAGTTGTGTATAAAGAACTTACTTAATAAACCGTAATGTTTTTATTACCTTAGAATTAGGCATTTATATCTACATAAGCGCGGGAATCCCCTTCTATGAAGGCCGCCATATTATGACGTCATATTTCTACCGTAGCCGACAGCGAACAAACAGCGTTACACAGCGCGTTTCGTCACTACCTTGAAAGAGAAGCCGCAGAAAGCTAGAAGAAGCTAGTCATAAACACCGTGAATGTTTTCACTTGTCAGTGGTGTAAATATGTAGTTGGATTGTTTCATGTAACTCGCTGTGTTATGGCTTTGCTATGTGGGGATAGATGTGCTGGTTACGTTCGTGAGACAGCTGATTAGTAGGCTAATTACTCTTGTCATTGACCGGAAAACAGTTACAGGAATCACCAACCCGTCGATCTTGGAAGCATTTTAAGTCCATCGAGTTTCCAAATTCAGAGAAAAAAGCCTATTGTGTGTAATAAGTGGTGTCTATGGGATGCGGAGGCGCACGCGCTGTTACAATCACGTCATTTTTGCCGCACGCATCTTTGGGCTCATGCGGACGCGTCGAGTATAAACAAGGCTTTAACCAGCTCAGCCACAGTAACAGCTCATATTAGCCAGCTAAACTTTTACTACCCTGTTAGAAAAAATCTATAGTTGCATAGTTTCATGTGGTTCTACTCCCTCGCTGTATTATGGGTTTGCTATGTGGGGAGAATGTGCTGGTTACGTTCGTGAGACAATCAGCTGATTACTATTATTTACAACAACTGTGACGAGATCTGTCGTGTCGACAGCTCAGACCAATATTATTATATTATGTATTAAGACCCTTGATCCTCACCTGGCTTTGGCTTTGTAAACTTTATCCATGATGTGGTTTATAATGGACTGTGGTACTCCATGTTAGCTGTGGCTTGTTTTACTCTGGCTCACTACGACGATGTTTGTCCCGTTTTAGCCACCGTAGCTTCTTCGAAAGGGAGGGGTGAGCAGTGGGCTGAGCCCTTAGTGTAAACTCGCAAACGAACCGCTAGATGTCGCCAAAAAGCTACACACTGCACCTTTAAGAGAAATAATCGCCTTTTCTTTAATTGTTAATAATATAACTTATATTTTGTTTTGTGAGTATTAAATAGTCGTTGTAAATCATGCAGTATTGTAGTAGTGGGCATGGATGGAGAACTTACTGTAAATACAGTAACACACCATTGCGATACACCATATGAAGACGTTGTTCTGCAGGTTCGTCGTCTTTATTTTCATCTCGCTCCGACTCTGGCTCGAACATGTTAGGCTTGATGGACAAGTCTTCCGTTGTTGACATTTTGTTAATAACATGTGAATAAAAAGTTTCTGTTCTGCTAGGCTAGATAATCGCATCTCTATAAAACTACAAAAATTGCCGAACGGGGTGGAGCTGAACCGAGTGTCACCTCTGCGAGCTGGAGAGGGGGCGGGGTATGAAGTGTCGCATTTGGATTTAAAGAGACCGCACCAAAACGAGTTGATCTCAGACGCACATCAGAAAAGCGGTAGAAAAGTGGCCTGTGGAGCTATAATCAGTGCCGTCGCAGGTGGGGTGCGAGGCCCTGTGCGAACTTGAAATGAGAGGCCCCTCGCAGCCTACTTGTAAGCCTTGTCCGCTTAAATTAATTATAAACAAACATAAAAAACCAATAGGCTATTTGCAATAGGCCTATATTAAGTCGTTTTTGACCGAATTATTTGGCACTGAAATTACACACTCTGTCGGCTCTGACGGCGTTGCATCACGTGCACCTGCGCAATATAGCCATGATTTCCGAAAATAGTACTCTGTCAATTAGTGATATCAGCACAAGAACTGTTGAGCAATATTCAACATAATTTAGACAATTGTTTTTGTCATAATGTTATAATAACTGACAGACACTTTCATTTCAGCCGCTCTGTGCATGTCCTCGAAGCTCAGCTTTGCGGCTGAGACAGGAATAGATGTTTCAAATGTTTAAAAGGTATTACATTGAAATCTGTTGAATAGAGTGTAAATTTAATTTGTGGGTAGATTAAATAATGATAAGCGGATAATCACCCGTATGGAGATCATTAACTTCATTTTTTTTTTACTAGCTCAAAACAAATACAACACAATTACGCAATACCGTCGTTGCGTGCGAGTGCGCCTGCAGTTAAAAAAAACGATTATTACTAATTTGGCATATTTAAATGCCAATTCTTATATGTTCATTCATATTGCCTACTCAAAACAGACAGGGCAACCTAACGCAGAAAAGTTAGCTCACCGTTTTTAGGTGATATGCCATGTTAGTCGAGCTGTGATATGCAAACTGTTGCTTGCAAACTTTCGACTTTTTTTCCATTATCTGTTTTCGTAAAATGCTGCCACACTGTCGATGTCTTTGACATGGTAAAGGAGGTCTGACAGTAAATTAAACGCTCGCAATTAAATTAAA
>CM070841.1:29958567-29996067 GCA_036326025.1 Chrosomus eos
TGAAACTCAGACTGAGCGAAAATGAAGCTTCGCAACCTCGCAACTAAAAAAAAAGACTGGAGGGAGGGCCTTCTGCTCTTGCCCAATGCTTTGCTGTCTGCTGACGTACAGTCCAATCACAAGTCGTATTTACTGGAAAGGTGGGATTGACCGACTGCTCCGCCAATGACGAAAGCGCACAGGAGACGCAAACAGGATGCACGGCTCTCTGTGTGGCAAGCGGGTCAGAATTACGCTATAGATTAATAGGCTACATATTTAGAAGACACTTTTGTCCAAAACTTACAAAAAAGATACAAAGCAATTCGTCAAATGTCAGTCATAGTCCGTCACAATGTCAGTCTAATAATTGATTATTTAGACAATAAGAATAAAGGGCTAGGATTATCACAAATAACCACAAGATTTTTACGCTCATCATTCATTAAATCGTCTATTCAGCATTCCACCATTATTGTGGAGCGCGCTTACTGCATGACATGGTGCGTCGGCGACTATTAAACTGAGCATTCATTCTGTCTCTTATTTCATTAATTCTTCTTCTGAATCTGCCTTCATCATCCACCATACTGACACTTAATACTTAAATTAAAACTGCAAAAACTGCGTGGGAGCCTACTTAAAGTAACAGTTTGACTCAGACTCATTAGTTTAGTCGTAGGTTAGCTAATTATTATTTTTATATGATAAACATAATCAAAGGCTTTTTTCGTGATTCAAAGAAGAAATGCACAAGTATGTTTTTATTAAAACCTTACAAAATCAACTTTATAGCTAATGCTGTCAAGACTTTCAAGATAAAATACTTGTTTGTACACACTGTTTGTTTTACAGTGTGAGAATGGAGATGTGCAGCAATATCTCATGATGCATCACATACAGGCCTGAAGTTAACTTTTTTGACCACCAGCCACTGTGGCAGTTAAATATATATATATAAGCATATATGCTAAGCATATTTGATCATTTTATTAGTTCAATAATGTCAACTCAACTAATTTAATGATAAGAGTTGGATACTAGCTACTAAGTAAATAATGTCAACTAAATTGTTTATTGAGTAGAGTTGCCATAGACTAAATATTTTTTCTAGTCGACTACTAGTCATTCGTTTAAGCAATTAGTTGACTAATCGCACGTTTAGGCTATATTAATTTATTCTATATACTGGGTGCATGGACAAATATAGCCTATCCCAAGCGCATGCATAAATCTTGCCGGTGCAAAAGAGGCTAATGATAATAAATGTGTCTTAACAAATAACGAGGCATTTTAAATGTTTATTAATAAACTAATGTTTTTTTTATAAATCAAGCAGCTAACATATTATCTCCGCTGTAAAGGGGATGCGCCTTTAGAGATTACATAATCAGACGGTAGGCTATTTGCTTTCGATTCTAATTTGTTTGTTTAAAAGTTAGTGTTGTTCGTTTAAAATGTCAAGCTTTATATGTATTTTTCGAATTTCTGTGACTGTGAAGCTAGTATACACTGTTTTTTAGTTCATTTGAGATGCGCTGCAGTTCACGGAGAGCATGAAAGTTATTTTACAAAAGCACATCGTTTTCTTATTATTGTGAGTTTACACAAATATAATTAGTTGCGAATGATGTATTATTATTTTCTTTATGACCAGAAATTAGGGAGTATTTTAAGTTGTTTCCACTGTTGATAGATAGGAAAATGCAAGATACAAGTCGCCGACGACACCATGTCATGCAGTAAGCGGCGCGCGCTCCACAATAATGGTGGAATATGCTGGAATAGACGATTTAATGAATGATGAGCGTAAAATGACATTGTGACGAACTATGACTGACATTTGACGAATTGCTTTGTATCTTTTTTGTAAGTTTTGGACAAAAGTGTCTTCTAAATATGTAGCCTATTAATCTATAGCGTAATTCTGACCCGCTTGCCACACAGAGAGCCGTGCATCCTGTTTGCGTCTCCTGTGCGCTTTCGTCATTGGCGGAGCAGTCGGTCAATCCCACCTTTCCAGTAAATACGACTTGTGATTGGACTGTACGTCAGCAGACAGCAAAGCATTGGGCAAGAGCAGAAGGCCCTCCCTCCAGTCTTTTTTTTTAGTTGCGAGGTTGCGAAGCTTCATTTTCGCTCAGTCTGAGTTTCAGAGTTTCAGAGCAGAGCTGCGTGACAACGCTGCCACAAATTTCGCGAGTCGCACGCTCGCAACTGTGTTGGCGTATCTCCGCAAAGTGGGTGTTGTAAACTCAGCTCTGAAAAAATGGTCTGCAATAGGAGTGCTAATGTAATGTAATGTAATGTAATAAGTTTCGCCCTTTCGAACCTCAGTTTTCAGAGTTTCAAAACTTTTTTTCACCTATTCGCACACCAGTTTTCAGATCACCATTTACAAGGTTTCAAATCTGGAAAACAAACTATACACTGGGAGAACAGTGACAAATTCGAAACTCTGAAAAAATGATTGCGCAACACCGTAAAAAAAGAGTGTTGCACTTTTGAAGAAGGAAAACTCAAAAACAAAATTATGTTTGCAGAGATTTTCTTTTTTTACCACTTTGCAAGCCTGCAAAACTCTGTTTTCAGAGTTTCAAAACTTTTCTTTACACATTCACACACCAGTTTTCAGATTACCATTTACAAGGTTTCAAACCTGGAAAACAAACTAATACAGTGGGAGAACACTGACAAATTTGAAACTCTAAAAAATTGTTTGCGCAACATCGTAAAAAAAATGTTGCAGTTCTGAAGAAGGAAATCTCAAAAACATCATAATGTTTGCAGAGATATATATATATTTTTTACATTTTGCAAGCTTGCTAATCTTATTTTTCGATCTTGCAAAACTTTTTTTGTAAGACTTTTAGTTTTCGAACACTTAGTTTCAACCTTTCAAAACTTTATTTTCAGTTTTGAATCATGGCAGGATATTAATCCCATAAGAACCAGGGGAAAGAAATCTGAAGACTGCGAAATCACCGTACTACGGAAGCGTATTGCATTCACTTGAGGAAAAAAAATCGACTCTGTTTTTCCGAATTAACGAGATAATTTTTCATGGAATTTTTTTTTTTTTTTGCTCTGTTTTTCTGAATTAATGAGTTAATTATCTCAGAATTACAAGATAATTTTTCATGGGGAAAAATTTTTTTGCTCTGTTTTTCTGAATTAATGAGTTATTAAGTCATTAATTCAGAAAAACAGAGCAAAAACTTTTTTTCCCATGAAAAATTATCTCGTTAATTCAGAAAAACAGAGCAAAAACTTTTTTTCCCATGAAAAATTTTCTCGTTAATTCAGAAAAACAGAGCAAAAACTTTTTTTTTCATGAAAAATTATCTTGTAATTCTGAGATAATTAACTCATTAATTCAGAAAAACAGAGCAAAAAAAAAATTCCATGAAAAATTATCTCGTTAATTCGGAAAAACAGAGTCGATTTTTTTTCCTCAAGTGAATGCAATACGCTTCCGTACCCTTTACCATAATGTAAGTAGGCCTACATTAAAAAACCTTACTCTTTAACTTACCAGATAAGTTGAACTTTCTCATATTTTTTTCTATTGATTTGGGTGGGTTTGTCCCATCCCCAATGTCAATTCTCTTTATTTTACGGCCCTGACGAGAACATCGATCTCCTCGGCTGTGAACCGATCCTGAAGCGCGCCTGGTAAATCCGCCATAATAATACCAATCCGCCATGCAACATGCGCACCTGCTCTTAAAGGGTATGTTGGATGACGCTCTGATTGGTTGATTTCACGTTACGCCCAAACCACACCTATGAATAATGAAGCTACTTCAGACCAACCTCTTTTAAACTTGCGTCGGGCGCAAGAGGCATTTATCCCGCTGGGAAAATTGCAACAGCACCGGGATCCGCCCACAAAGTTACTTGCGCTTTGCGCTTTGACACTTGCATTTCAGATCATTAAAATAGGGCCCCTTATGTTTTCTGTAGCATGTTTTTTTTTTTTTTGTCTATTTACAGTAGCCTGTTTTTGATTTCGTGGCAGTTTAACATTGTGTCCTTACCGACACAATATGTCATTACCGCAGCACTGCTCTATTTTAATTTTTTTTCACATTTTCATTTGCAAAAAATATTTTTACACTTAAGCTGAGATGATTAACACATTGAAATTGCAACATCTGTCATAAAAAGTTAAATGTTATATTTTGTGTGAATGGAAACAATTGACATCTAAGGTTACTGTAAATTATTTACATGGCATAGAAAAAAACATGAAATTCCCTACTTTGTATATTATTTTTTTTATATCAGTATTTACAAATCTGCATCAAATTTGAAAAAGCAATTTAAATATATTACATTTTTTATAGAAATTACTAAAGAAAAATGTATAAAATGAACGTTATTGTAACGTTGCGGTAAGGACACTTTGAAGATGACCCGAAAAACATAAAAAATAACATGTTCCAGATTAAAATCTTAACGACTACATTCTATTTTGAGTAGAATGTGAGGGTTAAAATTGAAATTCATAGAGGTTGATTTTTTAAAATTGGGATAGTCAAAAGTGCCTGTAGTTGCAGAAACACCATATGTGTGTAGCTATATTGATATCATACTATAACTTATTTTTTATAGTTATGCTCAGAATTTAATCATTTTATTGGAGTGCAATTTATATATATTTCTAAAACCTGAGAAGCCAGTGTTGTGAAGGAAAACTTCAGTCAAACAGGTTCATAAACGCACACAAAGGCATGATAGAAACGAGATTTATTTTGTAAAAAGTTATAAAATGAATATTGTACAAAAATAAAGTCTGTAGAGAGCTTTGGTTCAGTAACACAAAAACAAGACGAGACGTCTCACAGTCACAGGAGCGACGGGAACGAGTTTCAGACGTTTGAACTCTTATCTGCAATGTTTTCTTTCGAGGAATCCATGAACGCTAACGTTAGTCACATAGCACTTAGCTAACCGCTATCCGTCAGCAGCTAACGTGTGTTTCGCGTTACGACTGCGATGTTTATCATGATGAAGGGGAACAGCTGATGAAATATATCCTGATAACAGAGGCTTGGCCTAGATATCCTTCAGGAACGGTGGATTTGTTGGGATTACGGCATCATTCTGGCATTTATCTGAGTGTTTCAGGCCTGCGTTTGCTCCGGTTCTATGTGTGTTTACAGTCCAGGCCACAGATTGCTCTGCGATTCACAGGGATTGATCCTGTTGAGAAGTTTATTTCAAGTCGGATATTGCAGACCAAGCTGATTTGACATAATTGGTTTTAAACGGGAGCATTTGTACAGATTAAAGGGCAGTCCTGACGTTACCCAGCAAGCAATCGTGCATTTAAAAGACGTCTAATAGCCATTTAATAGCTTAAACGTGACTACAGATTATGAAATTACACTGATATTTTGTAGATACACTCTTACTTAGTATTTTTGTCGTTTTCAGTCCAAATATCTACAAATTCTTAAATTAAGATGCATTTACTAGAGGAGTGAAATGACACAAGATTGTATGTGTTTTCCGTGGGAATTAATCTAAATTAAATGAGTTGTTGCTTTAAAAAAAAAGGATAAATTATCTGCCTATCGGGTAAGAAAAATAATCTTAATTCAAACAGAAAAATGATTATTTTTCTCACCCCATTGGCAGATAATTTTGCTTTGTTTTTAAGCAACAACTCACTTAATTTGTATTTATTTCCCCAGAAAACAAGACATAATAGCTATATTATTTCATTTTACTACTTTAGTAAATGCATCTTGATTTAAGAATTTTTTGGATATTTGGACTGGAAACAAGACAAAAATACTAAGTAAGAAAAGCAATTTTTTGCACTCTATTATTGATATTGGTAACATGATGATATCAACCGTCGACAAAAACTACAATGAATCAGTTTTGACTATAAGTGGGCTACAAATAGCATAAAACATGTCAAAGAAATGAAACTAAACGCCTTGTAATCACTGTTGACTTTGCTTACATGATGGAATATCATAAATGTTATTAAAAGTTATTTATGCAAAAACCACATGTAACCATATTCAAGGTTATTTTAGTGTGTTAGCCAGACTATATCTAGTCTAAAGTTAATCTAGACGGTGAAATGACGGCTATTGCTTGCTGGGTAGCAACTAGAGGTGTAACAATATATCGTATCACAATACAAAAATGCACAATATTCATCGTGGATAGTGACAATATGTATTGTGTATAGTCCAACCAAAATAAAAATTCAAGTTTTCAGAGTTTTAGTGTCAGTACTACATTAAACTGCTATGTATAATGTTGAATAAAATGGATTACAATGCAATGGGGGAATATTTGTACCATATTTGTATACATATTTTTACCATATGTCAATAATATTGTTCAGTATCGTGATATGAGAGTTTCGTTACACCCCTAGTAGTGAGAAGCGCTCAGCGGGTTTAAAGAGGTCACACACACACACACACACACACACACACACGTAACATTATTTACTCTGATCAAACTCGACTCGGTCTCATTCCAGCGAGAGTGAGCACACACACACACACACACACACACACACACACACCGGCCGTGTTTTAAAGAGATCGTTGGAGACGAGCCATCTGAGGTCCAGCGACCGCCACCGAATCCCTAATGTGAGTTTCAATGATGTCTCCACTGAAATATAATCACTTCTGCAAAACAACATCGGCTTTTTATTTCCCGCAAGAATAGTTGGTCCTCTATAGAAATTCTGCCTGCTTATTATCTGTTGTTTTGTTGTAGGAAACAACGGCAGAGAGTTTGGAGCCGGACGTCACGGATGGGACGAGATTATCTGCTTTTCTTTAAAGGAATCAATCGTTCGAGGAAAGATTTGCTCAAACTCATGTTGTTCCAAACCCTTCTTCCATGAACACAAGAGGATTTTCAATGACAACATCAGGTTCTTCAAGTCACATGATGCTTTGTGTGAGGAACAAACACAAATTTAAGTTATTCTTCATTGACAGTCACATTTCAATCAATCATGTCATTTTTCAGCAGTCTGAATGAGATTTGCAGTGAATAACGTCTTAAATTTGTCTCCGTTCCTTATGCATATTAATAATGTGCTAAAAGTTATATTCACTGTTGAATGAATCATCATCTACATTCATTGTATGCAAACTAGAATCTCCAAAGATCTGCATACAAATGAACAACTGATCATTTCTATAGGAAACCTTGTGATCTGTAATATTGTTTTCTCATGCAGATTTCTGTAGCGGTGATTCATACATCAAAATACGTCAAATAATATATAAATATACATTTTAATATATACTATATATATATATATATGTAAAAAATAGAAATATGTGTGTATATATTTCTAGTTTTTCTAGGATCTATATACCACAATATATATATATTAGTGCTGTCAAATCGATTAATCGCGATTAAAGTTTATGAATATATTGTGTGTGTGTATATATATACGTAGTCACTCACACACAGTAAATTCAAACTTTTATGTTTGCAATTAATTGATTTGACAACACTAATACATATGTATGTGTATATATATATATATATATATATATATATATATATGATGAATATATTTAAGTGCTGTCAAATTGATTAATCATGATTAATCACATCTAACATAAAAGTTTGTATACACACACATACTGTATATATTTGACAGCACTTATATATATTCATATATATAAAATACTATTTTATAAGTATATTTGGCTAATGTAACAGCACCGTAACGTCTGGTTTTGCACAGATGGTTTTGGAACGACATGAGCTTAAATAAACGACAAACTGTAAACGACTCCTTTAAACACACATGCTCAAATTTGGCACCATCCAAGATAGAGAACAAAAACCCTCCTTAAATAAATAAGAGAAACAAACACTCTAATACAATGGATTGCAATAAATAACAATAACTTAATTAAATCTCAATAAATACATTTTCATATATACTATATATATATAGATAGCTTTCTGGATATTAAAGATGTGGAGTCTGTTGTTGTGTCGTCTCTGATAATCCACTGATAAGAGACACACACACACACACACACACACAACGCTCCTTATTCCACCACACGACGCTTGTTACTGTATAAAGCTCATCTTGTGGTTGGGTAACAGTGAATACTGAATATCTCGTGAGAGTCCGAGTCTGCAGCGGGTTGGGTCGTAGCTCAAACGCACGCACACTTTTTAGCCGAGTGCTTTTTTAGTGTGTGATATTCCAAGCTGTCGTCCAGGAACGAGATGTCGTCGTCGAACGCGATTGGCCGACAGCAGGTCCGCGACGGCGTGTCCTTGTCCAGCTTGCGGTTGTGTGTGAGGTTGTTCAGGATCTTGTCGTAGTTGGTCTCGGCGTCGTAACACGGGCCGCTGCAGTAACGGAAGATCAGCTCTTCTTTGGTGGCGTAACCCAAGCCCAGGTCTGTGACGTTCAGGTGGAGCTCTTTCAGGAGGCAGCCTCGCCCTTGACCTTTGACCCTGTCGTCTCGGCTTTCCTTTCGCCCGCGACCCCTCTTTCTGTCTCCGCGACCCCGTCCCGACCTCTCGGTGTGTGTTGCTCCTCTCTGGCGGCCTCGGTCCCGCTTCGGCTGAGATTCGGGGTGTGTGTGAGGAGATCTGCGCAGTCGGCCCAGAGTCGCTTCGATGAAGTCCATTACGCTCTCGAACTGCTCCGGGTAAAGGCCGTTCACAGCATCTTCAAGACACACGAGGAAAGATTGCTTAATTAATCATGCAGATTTATGCGTTCTGACCAAGCGCAACATTCTAATCTGATAAATGAAGCCTACCCGGAAGTGTGAAAAACTGCAATACATGTAAGCTCCGCTAGGGGCCGGTCCCAAAAATGAGCAAATGTCCATAGACCCCCATGTTAAAATGTCCGTTTTCACAGCATAAATTCATGTTTTTACAGGTTGGTCACATGGACTTTTATTGTATTTTTCGATAGGTTACGAGTGCCTGGCAACTGTGAGGGGGGTGAATTTTTTTCTAACTCTAGTTATTTTAGATCGTATTTAGATATAAAATATATGACAAAAAGGGGTGGTTAACTTTGAATTTGACAGCTGATAACGGCTGCGCCGAGTGGAACTCCTGAAATGTGACGTCTCAGCCATGATCTGACCCAACACATCTCACCACCTCTGTGTCCTTTCTGAAAAGATTTTCCAAGATGGCGCCGCCCATACCCCCATAAACGCCTCAAAACCGTTCTTCAGAAAGTCTATGGGTGACGTCACAGACGCTTGTCCATATTTTTTACAGTCTATGATTCTAACAGTGTGCATGCGTGATATTCCTCGTTTGTTTTTGGGTAAAGCGTCTGATAAATGAAATTTTAAATATGCATTAGCTACGTCATTTGAGAAAGTCTATTTGAAAATGTAATACGAGTCATTGTGCTGTTGTTGTTAACTAAAACTATTTAAAATATTTGTTAATTGAATTAAAGTGAATGTTTACTGAAATAGTATTTAAAAAAATCTGTTATTTTTTATATTATTTTATTTTATAATACAATTAATAAATTGTATATAAAATAAAATAATATTGAAAAATAACTAACATTTTTATTTCAATTGAATATTAAATTCAATAATTTTAATTCATTAATACAATTAATTTAATTAATTTAAATTAATATTAAATTATTAAAATATTTTATTAATATTTAAAATATTATTTTATATATCATAATTTTTGTTTAGTTTAAGTTGAAGTATTTTAATTGTTTTATTGAAGTTAAAAGGTATATATATATATAAATAAATTCAGTTCTTTTTCTTTTTTTCTTTTATAATACATAATATAATAAATAAAAAAATATTAATAAATAATAATACAATTTAATAAATATTAAATTGTATTATTTATATTTTAAAATTTTAGTTTAGTTTAAGTTGAAGTACTGAAATTACTACAACTAAATTGAAATATATAATTTCCAAAAATATATATAATGTTTAAAAAAAACTAATAAAACCGATGAGAGAACTAAAATTAAAATGAATATCAAAATAATAATAAATACCATATTAGTGATACTAAAGAACACTGATATGAATTTTAGTATAAATTTACTTATAGTTTAAAAAAATGTAAAAATATTATTACCCATATTAATGATGCTAAATAAACACTATGAATTTTACTCTAAAACTCCAGGACCTTGGAAAAAGTGCATACATTTATTTACATTTTTTAAAAACATTTTCTATTTATTTCCGGTTGAAATGAGATTCTGATCTACAAAATTATAAAACTTAACGGACACATTAAAAAATAATAATAATAACAATGAGAACACACGAAAAATTACTCAAATTCTAATGAAAAATATAAAAATTAAAAAATACCATATTAATGAGACTAAAATAACGCTGTTTTATAGTGACCTAGATAACGTGCAGAAATATTTCTGCTGTACATTTCTGAAGCATGTAGTGTTTATACATGAGCCTGTGGTCTGCAGATGCTCAGACTGTATATGCCGTATGATATTGTTTATTTGTCGCTATCGGGCGTCCTGAAGAACGGCGGGTGACTCGGGATCCCGCCCGTCAGCTCACGACTGCCATGGAAAATCTGCTAGATGATGACATTGAGGAACAGCAGAAAACATCTGCTCAACCGCAAACTGGAAACATGCGTCTTACAGCAAAGCAAGCGCGCGTTTGATGTGCATGTAATACACCATGATTTCATTACAGTCCATATATATATAGAGCGCATCACAGTTCTCAGAACAGATCTGCAACTGATGCTGGATTCATGCAGATAATCTCACACGCGGACTATTTCTTCCTCATTTTACTCAAATTATTTAACTTAAAATGTTTCAGTGATGTCCACTCAATGAGAAGAAGATCTAAAAGCAGTTTCTGCATGTTGAGATCACATGACCAGCTGAAAATGTCTCATTTAGCATCATAATATCAGACGTATGATTAATGCATTTTTAAAATCACAATTCAATAATCTTCAAGAGAAACTGTATGATTTAACTAACCCTCCTCTGTTAAAAAACGGCATACACCTTTCATATTACCCGGACAGTTTTGACCCGGTGGAACGAGAGCATATAAAACTGATATTCTGAAAATATTACAAAAATTTTGATAGTCTTAATCCATATGCAAAGTTCTTATGGATTTTTTAAAACATTTTATGCACCACTTTTGGGTCAAAATTAATTCTGAATCAGTGTTGTTATTGTTAATGAAAACTATTCAAAACATTTACGTTAATGGGAAAAAACTTTCAAATGAATAATGCATTTTTAAATTACAGCAACTAAAAGTGCAACACGACACACATGTAGACGTTTCACAAGAGAAGGAGAGGATGAGGAGCTCAATGAAGACGTTTATTCACAGACAAATACAGCATGATGCAAAGATATATCCATAATCAATCGTGGTTCACTCCTGTAATCTGACAGAACACTTTCAACGCCTATCTCAGTGATTCTCAAGCTGCTTTTCCATGCAGATACGTGAACATCTGTTTTCCTGAAGTATTCTCCTGAGGATTCAGATGTAGTTTCTCTGAGATGTTCATGATACGAGGTGTCTAACACTGGCTGTGTGCTGCCTACCGAGAACAGTGCATGAACACACACATTTAAACTCAGCCAGTGTGTTTTCTTCAAGTGTGCGTCTTAGTTTAGATGGGATGCCATATTTTATTTAATGCAAAATAATGCTACACTCAAAAAAATTAAAAAGAGTTAAAAAACAACCCAATTTGGGTTATTTGGCAACCCAGCGCTGGGTAAATACTGGACAGAACACATGCTGGGTTATTTTGACCCAGCAGGTTGGGTTTTATACATTAACCCATTTGCTGTTTTTTAATTTATTTTTATTTGAACAGTGTGAGGACAAAAGCGCGCGAAGAGGTAAGCGCTGGGTAAAAGTTTCCAAAACAAACCCAAATGTTGGGTCATTGTCAGCTGATTACGGAGAAAATAACCCAGCAATATAGTCAAAATACTCAACCCAGCATTTGGGTTTAAAAATAACCCAGCATTTTTTAGAGTGTATGTTAAATATACGGATACTCCACTTTTTTTGGAAATAGGCTCATTTTACAACTCCCCCAGTTAAACTGTTGAGTTTTACCGTTTTTGAATTCATTCAGCCGATCTCTGGTATTGGCAGTACCACTTTTAGCATAGCTTAGCATACATCATTGAAGTGGACAAGACCATTAGCATTTCTCAAAAAAAAATTGAAAAAGCCTGAAAATAGGCTACCTTCCGTCCACATAACGGAACTAATTTCAGGCGCTGCGTCATATCATTACGCCTGCTGCACTCATGGTACGGCAGTAAAGTGTCTTGATTATTACGCAGGAATGAGAGTATAGTTCCTAGCCATATCAGCCTAGAAAATCGCAACTTTACATTTTCCGTCGGTCTTAGTGCACGATGTAACTACAGAAGAGTCAAGTTTTGAATAGGAAAAATATCGAAACACTTGAAATGCTAGAAATGCTAATGGTCTTGTCCACTTCAATGATGTATGCTAAGCTATGCTAAAAGTGGTACCGCCAGAACCGGAGATCGGCTGAATGGATTCAAAAACGGTCAAACAGTTTAACTCTGGGGGAGATTGAAGAACCATTTTTGGTTCCCTAAAGAACCTCTTAATGTTCAATTTTTCAAAGAACATTTTAATAATCTTAAAAACCTTTGGTAAAACTTTACTTTAAAGCCTTTATGTATAATGCATTATATATTTTCATAATTGTAACCAAAGTTAAAATGCATTATAATATTTGCAGATGCATCTTAAAACTTCTTGTTTTAATGCATTATAATTTCTAAAGGTGTAATTAGTGAATAGATAAGTATTATAGCTGAGGTTACGATTATTAATGAGATCATGCAATGCAAAATAAGGTGCATTACAAGGTATAATTAATGCATTGAAAATATTTTTAAGTAGTGTTACCAAAGCTTTTACACTATGAAGAACCTTTTATGCATGTTAAATGTTTTTAATGAAACCACAGATGCCAATAAAGGACCTTTAGTTTTAAGAGTGTACCGTTTTATGCATCAAATTTGTTTTGTGCATCAAACTAATTTTCTATATTTATTTTGCTTGCAATAAAATACATGCAACTGTGGACTCGTGCATTTTCTGTAAAGCTGCTTTGAAACGATGTGTATTGTGAAAAGCGCTATACAAATAAATGTAAATTGAATTTGAATATGCATTTTCAGCTGAACTTCTCGTGGATTGAACAAACTCGAGCCAAGTTTCCATCCGCACTCGTCAATCGAATTATCTGATGTTTGGTAAAAAAGCTCATGCGAATAAAGCTGGTGAAAGTGTGTTTTAAACGGCTTTAAAGTGAATAAAAACCTGTGTGTAATGACGTCACATGCTGTTTTGCGATCAAATTGGTATATCGAATTGATTTGAGACATTTTAAGGCGTTTCTATTCATTTTCGCACAACATTCAAGCAAACATTTGCGAACTAAGTTTTACTAGACAAAATGGATCGCGCCATAATAACGTTTCCATCAGCGTTTATCGCATAAGCCGTATATACATCAAGATAAAATCCCATGAGACCGAACGCATTTCATTTGAGTCGATATTCATCAAATTCAATCGAATTTTACTGTTTCCATAAGGCATTTTTCATTCCATATCACTTAATGCGGATAATGGATGGAAACATAGCTTCTCTCTCTGAGTGTGTTTCTCAAATCCTCGTTTTGATTTGCTTCAGATTGTCCTTTCTCAGAGCAGAATCACTGAAACTGCAGTTCACAGGAACACAGAGACACTGATGCATGTAGGGATTGAATCCCCAAGACAAAAGCCAGTGAGTGATTCAACATGTGTTTGTTTTCTGCATCGGCTGTTGTACTTTCAGCACGCCTTACATTATGCAAGGAAGACTTTTCGAAATAAATTATGCATATTTCACAAGCCAACAGACCAGTCCAATGCAAAACTGTTCCACTCGTTAATTCTCTCATTTAGAAAGTTCCCACAGCGATGCATGTGTCCGACGACGCGTCATATCAAGACTACTGTGTGTAAAAGATGAGGCCGCTATTAAACATCTGGAACAGCTGCTGAAATATGCATCGCGGATGCCTTTCCCGTCACGTCAGGATCTGTTAGTGTTCACGGCTGCACCTTACTCGGGAAAACCTGGGAGAAAAGCTTCAGCTCGAGGGGAAAACTCATGTAAACAACCCGTGCGGAGGAATGCCACGATCAGCTCCAGTTCCTCAATGTCAGATTATAAGAAGTTATAATAAAACTAAGCTCGACCTCTGTGTTGTAAGGCCACGGTTTGTCATGTGGGCTTTTGTTATGTAAAACATGTGGTTAACCAGTGCTTAAAGGATTAGTTCACTTTTGCTGATAATTTACTCACCCCCATGTCATCCAAGATGTCCATGTCTTTCTTTCTTCAGTCGAAAAGAAATGAAGGTTTTTGATGAAAACATTCCAGGATTTTTCTCCATATAATGGACTTCAATGGGACCCAAACGGTTCAAGGTCCAAATGACAGTTTCAGTGCAGCTTCAAAGGGCTTTAAACAAAAATAAATAAAAAAGTTTATAAGCACAAATGCTCGCCTTGCTCTGTTCTGTGATGCGCGTTCGTGACGTCACGTAATACGCAATTACGTTGAAAAGGTCTCACAGAACAGAGCAAGGCGAGCATTTGTGCTTATAAACTTTTTTATTTATTTTTGAAATGAGCGATGGTTTGGCTAGATAAGAGCCTTATTCATCATCTGGTGTCGTTTAAAGCCCTTTGAAGCTGCACTGAAACTGTCATTTGGACCTTGAACCGTTTGGGTCCCATTGAAGTCCATTATATGGAGAAAAATCCTGGAATGTTTCATCAAAAACCTTCATTTCTTTTCGACTGAAGAAAGAAAGACATGGACATCTTGGATGACATGGGGGTGAGTAAATTATCAGCAAAAGTTTTTTTTAAAGTGAACTAATCCTTTAATGTTTCAGTCGAGGCACATTTAACATCCCCTTGACCAGTGTATTGTCACAGTTGTGCATCTGTATCTGTTGCTCAACATGCAACTATGTAAGTAATTGAAACCAGCTCACAGAAATTCTCCAATGCATTTGAGCTGCAAGAAATCAACACTATACACACGTGTGGTGACATTTGATTCGGGCAACAAGCTAATGCATGCATGCTGACTTACATTGTTCCTCCATGGAGGCTTGTTTTCGGTTGTTGGTTGCAGGTTGGGAGTCGATGACGGGGTCCAGAGCGGGGATCTCACTGTGGACGACGGCTCTTTTGGATGAATGCAGTTTGTGGAAGACAGGACGTGTGGAAACGGAGCTCAGGAGCAACAAACACGTGGCTAGAATGTCCCATAACTTCATTTTAGACTCAGTTCCTTTGAGGGAAGCTGCAACGGTGCAAAGGTAAACGCATGAGTATCTGCACAAGAACACACACGGCTGACAAAACGGTGCATGCAAATGGAAAAAGGAGAGATTTTGCATGTGTTAATTTGATGGATATGGAGCTACTGAAAATTTTCCCAGAGGGAAACGATGGAGAAATGAGAAAGAAATGAAGGCTGTAAGTTGTGAAAAGTGCAAGAATTAAATATTGTGATGAAGGCTCTCCGTGAAATGTGTTCTGTAGGCTGGAGCCCAGTTAATGCCAAACAGATTTCTGTCAATATTACAGAGCTGAAAAAATGTGTGTTTTCTGCCAGAGTTTTTCCCCATTCCGGATCCCGAAACCCCTGTTGATGAAAAGCCACATAAAATCTACCAGTTTCAATGATGTTTTCTGTGACTTTTATAGCAGTAAATGACGCTTTACTCTAAATAGCTCCGTTTGTTGATCATTAAAACCTGCTGTTTCTATTTAATCTATATTATCCTAAGCTTTTTAATACTTTATGAGTCATTAAATGAGGTGGTTAAGATATTTTATGCATCATATGCATTCACAACCACCAGAAATTGTTTCGTTTCAAGTATTTTAAAAGCTTAAAATTAGTCTATTAAAATGCATTGCTCATTTTTAGACCCCAGTGCATGTAAACAAACTCTCAAAGATGTCTCCATATTATTTACTGTGGATTTCAATTGTTTTATTGAAGTTAAAAGTGTAAATATATGCATGTGTGTGTTTTATGTATGTATCCCACTAAATATACACGTTTTAAATAGTGTTTTGAAGACTATAGACATCAGGAGACCCTTTTTAGGTTCTTTAGGTGCTTCATAAAGCCCGGAATATAAAGTACCTATAATGAAAGATTAAAAAATAATGTGTTTAAAAAATAATCAAACTCTCTATACTGCCATAACAACAAAAGTGTACGGATTATTTACTGTAAAACGTATTTGTGCCCATATGCAGAGATAAACTCACCTTAAATGGGGTCCATACAGACCAGAGCTTCAGAAAAGCCAAATTCTCAGAGCAAACCGGGAAACATTTAAAGATCCAAAAGATAAAATCCGTGAGCTATCCTCAAAATATCACGATTCCAGGTCCATTCACAACATGTTATCCACTAGATCCAAACGAAGCGCGCGCTGAAGTGTCCAGATCTCCGGTGTCCTCAAACTGACGCGCGCGCCGCTCAACTCACTGTGCGCAACGCAACGCGACGCGCGAGACTGTGATGCTGCCGCGCGCCGCGTCTGTAAGAGAGAAAACCAGCAGCAGCAGCGCGTCAGATGAAGACATCGGGATGAGGATCCCAACTAACAGGAATAGTTTCCCGCGTCTGTTAAAACGCGCCGCATTCTGCCTCCGAAACGCACCGCACAGGTGATGAAATCCAGGTGAATGCTCGTTAATATCCACACAGATCAGGGAAAAGTGAAGAAGTGATATCTGTCAGCGCACAGCAGTCATGATCCACACGCGCGTCCCTGTAAACGCGTTTGACGCGCACACTGAGCTCGGAGCGCGTTTAAATACGCTCACGGGTTCGAGGACACTGACGTCACTCCCTAGCCACGCCCTCATGTTTTAACTCACAAACCCATCCATCCATTTCAGTACACACTAATAAAGCTGTTATTAGATAATATACAAGCATTAAGAGTTTGTGTTGAAAATGAGCAACTTTTAAAATCCGGTAACATTTTATTTTACAGTGTCATTGTTACAAATATTACATGTAGTTACCATAGTAATAACAGTAAATGATGCATAGTTACATGCAACTAACCCTCAACCAAACCCTAACCCTATAAGTAGCCTACATGTAGTTCATTATTATTACTCAGTACTTAAATGCATAATTACACTGTACAAAGACATCTTAAAATAAAGCGTTACTCTTTATATTGTGTCGTAATAATAAATAACTGCATGTACTTATTTTAGGGTTAGGATTAGGGTTTGGTTTAGGGTTAGTTGCATGTAATTATGCATCATTTATAGTTATTAGAGTAACCCATAATATCTGGGCTGTCAATTGCACTAAATACAGTGTCTAAATCATTTGACTATATTACTTATCCAAAAGCTTGATAGTCTAATAAAACAGGGGCTATTTAGAGTAAAGCATTATAAATATGTATCTTATGGTATTCTTTGAAGTACCTTGCGATGTCTGCTATAAATACCATGGTATTAATCTGGTCCTGCCAGTGTGTTGTGTAAGGGAGGTTTGTGTGTTAAGCTGTGTCATACAGTCTTTATTAAAACCATCTTTACTAAATCAAAGGATCAGTGACAGCAGATTGTTTAGATGTTAAAAACCCGTCTGTCGTTATAAATGAAGCTCTGAATTCAGATCGACTAAACATAACCTTATCCTAAATATCTATAATTCTTATTCTGATTACAATCATTTGCACAACAAAGCGATTTATCCTAAAACTGAATTTCTTCCTCAGGATCTTAAGAATCGCTTGAACACTAGTTTTGCAGATAAATACCTATACGTATGAATTTCTTTACAAAATGCAAATGTAATAGATTGATCCCGACATGCATTGCACAGACTTTAGAACAAGATACAGAATAATCACTCAAAAAGCAATGCAAAAAAATGAATCCGTGACCGCAGATGTGTGTGCTTTGTGTATAAAGCGTGAGGAGGAGGAGGGTTTCCCCAGCTGAGCCTTCGTCCCGCCCAGATTCCTTCTCAAAGACTCATCGTCTCTCTCGCTACTGTCATCTCTGCTTCCCTGAGGGACTTTGTGAGGCTCTATTCATTGTAAAGCTGGTCGGAACAATTCGCATTGTGAAGAGCACTATACAAACAAATTGAATTGGAAAAAGAAACTGAATTGAATTAAAGCTGCGTGGCATTATAAGTGAATCTCTCGAAACATCCCGAGTCTGAAAGCACATGTACATTTCAATTAGACGAGGGAAACATGAAGACGTGGATGTTTGAGAAGTAATGGTTATTAAAGCATTTTTTCTTTTATTAGTATACGTGCAGTTCTTATGCCCTCATACAATTTATTCTCTTTTAAAAAAAAATCTTAATATTTAGATGTTCTTAGTGTTGTTTTCCAGTACAGATAAACATTCTTAAATTAGGATGCATTTATGCAAGTAAATACTGAGTAAGAACATGTTTTTTTTTCGATAAAATGTGATTAAACACGATATATTTTTTCCCCTCATGTTTTCTTGTCTTGTGCATTCAGACAGTGTTGGTGGAGTGTATTGTGAAGGTAAAAGCATTGGTTGTCATTATGATTTCCTAAAGAAATCTGTCATATAATACATGAAGGGCCAAACCCTTAAATTCAACACTCGAATCCTGAAAGACGAGACACGGCATGTTTTCTTTGAATAGGTATTAAGGTGAATATCAGAACTTGGATGGGTCTATAAAGCGTGTTTGCTTTTAAACTTCTGTTGAGTGTTTTTATAATGCAGGCATGATGTTTTTATGCTCTTTCCATCAGCAGGTTCATCATGATGCTTTTCTGCATTATATTCTATGGGTGTAACGATTCCCTCATGTCACGATTTGATACATATCACGATACTGAACTCACGATACGATATTATTGCGATACTCCAAGACATATGATGAAAGGTTAAGAAAAAATGTGCTGTTCATTAAAATGCTTTGATTATGAATTGGATTGGACTTGGTGCTGGAAAGTGAAACCCAATGCACAGGATAATAGAGACTCCAGAATAACAATATTCATGATTCTGAAGCTGAAAATACAGGATTATTTTAGACAAATATGCTTGCAATCTGTCACTGACTAGATATATTTAAAATAATGTAGGACACGTTTTACTGGTAACATCAGACATTTGGCATTATCAAACCCACAAATATTCCCTCATTGCATTACTATACATTATATTCAGCATTATATATAGTAGTTTAATGTAGTACTGACACTAAAACTCGAATTTGAAAAGAAATGTACACAATATATATTTTCACTATCCACGATACATATTGATGCATTTTTGTATTGCGATATATTGTGACGAAATATTGTTACACCCCTATTTAATATCTGATGAATAAAACATTTCACTGTAGCGCATTCATAAACATTTTGCATCATAGCAAACAGTTTAGGCATTCAGAACATGCTAGGAATACTTCAACTGTAAAAACAAACTGCACTCTTTGTCATTTGAAATGTGCATTAATGTTTTCAGGCCAGAAAACAGATGCTGTGGAAGTGTTGATGGAGTATCCGGTGTTCTTCAGCTGTGATCCCGTCGTCCCGTAGTGAAGTCCGATCTCCTGCTCCTACATTTAGATATGTGCGTGTGGTTATATTTAAGCAATTTTGTCATAATTGGCCGTAAGCCCAGTGCTTCTGCTTTTGGTTCTTCATTGATCTATGTTCTCACTTCACGAGTCTGTCTTTCACAGCATTGACATTCACAGTTTTTGCTTGCATTGACTGTGCGTTGAAACGCGTTCAAACGGCTATAGCTTATTAAAGTCACCATAAAATCAAAATTGACACTACTTATTTTTTTATGTAATGTCGCGTTTATATTAAATGATTTATTGGTGCAGGTCATTATTGTTTTGAAATGATGTGCCTCGTATCTTTAATCAAGCAGCGACATCTTTTCTCTGATGATGTGGGCGGGGCAACCTGTCACTCACATGAGATCCACCAATAGCAAACCACAACCATCCAATCAATTCCACACAGACAAAATCAAGCCCCGCCCACATTTGTTCTTGTTTGAGAAGCGTTTCAATCGGATATACGTTACGATGGGGAAGAAAACACTAGTGCAACTTCCATTTCATGATGACTTTAAGGGGCTGTTTACACGACACCGTTTTCAACTAAAAATGTAAGGCGTTTTGGCCGTTCGTTTAAACGACAACGGCGTTTTGTTTGCCTGAAAACGCAAAGTTTTGAAAACGGGTTTCAAAGTGCAAGTCTTTGAAAACGTTCTCCGTGTATCCGTGAATCTCTGAAGACGATGACGTCATGCACACATGCATATTACGTGTTTCATCGCCATCTACTGGCCTGGCAGCAGAATACAGCGTTTTTATTAGTTTTCGCAGATCCGTGTGAATGGGGATTATTTAGACAATGGTGTCGCCTGTACGTGAAAAACTCAAAGGAAAAACTTCTCAGTTTTAAGGATATCCTTGTCGTGTAAACGTACCCTAAGACATCATCAGGTTTAAAAAAAAGGGTCCATTGAGAGTTTCATCATGAAGCACGTTCATTTATTCTGCCGCCATTATAAGGGTTTTAATCAAGTTAATCCAAATTTAGTTTTGGAATTTTTCTGAAAATTGGTCTTAAATATCTTTAGTTTCTATTTTAAATTTTAATAACTTGCGTATAGTTTTTGCCATAAAAATAGCCAAGGAAGCTGGCTGGCATTCGAAACAAACTAAAAAATATTAACTGCCAATAAGCAATACATTTGTAACAGTATTTATTTATCTTTATAATAAAACTACAACTGTAAGTTCATGTTAGCTCAGGTCCATTAAATAATATTATCAGATACAACTTTTAATTTCAATGATGTTTTAGTAAATGTTAACATAAACTAAGTAACTAATCTAATGTTACCCAAACATCAATCCTGCATTTGTTGCATCCACTGCATAATCTGTTGCGAAACTAATGCAAGCAGCATTTTAATACAGTATAGTTGCAATCTAATTAAAAATATCCTATTTTGCTCACTGTTTGTGTGTACTGTGTATTTTTATGCTTATTAGATTGTCATAATCATTATTTCAGCTAGTAGAATGCAGGTGCATATAAGCATTGAAGCAGCTCACTTACTGAGTTGCAAAGTGTCAAACTCGTAAATGACGGTGTGGAAAACATGCGTGAGTAATCAGAGATCACTGCTTGAATGAAATACTCAGGATAATGAAATTACGCATGAGGTGCGGACCAAAGATCAGAGTGCCACAGTGTGAGATGGGTGTTTCCCTGATTGAGACGAGCTGTGATCACCACAACTCCCTTCAGTAAACAATTAGATAAAATAAATGTTATTTCCAGAACGCCAACGATAACATCTGCCGTGTTGGTGCGGAACCAAAGTACACACTGACGATGACCAGTAACAACGTGTTTGCATGCATAATTGCAAGGTCTTTTGAATAACGCATGTGAATCGAACAATACAGAGCCATATGAGCTTTTTATTCCACATTTCTTTAGATGTGTTTGCGAACCTTGTCTATTTCTGCAGCATCAGTTGTTATTGTTTGCAAAATATATATATAAGCAAAGCTTGGACACATGATATTGGTGGTCCGTAAAACAGCATTTTGGTCAGTTTTGAGATTTTTTTGCTTTTCATAATGTTTTGTATCAAACTAGTTATATTTTTTTTTGCATTTTATCTATTTGCGACTGTAGATTTCAATGAAAATGCATATCTTTAAAGAGTTTTTTCTCCACTTCAGTATCACTTATATCCACCAAAATTTACAGATTTATTCCTGTATATATTCTGAAGGTTTTTACTGAGGGGTTTGTTCATATATCATTCAGCTTCTGCTTCTTGGACACATGTGATATCGGTGGTCCAATAGAAATACTGGGTCACAACACAAAAACGGCTCTCATGTTTTCTCTGATGGAAAGCCCTGATGTTAAATGCATGTTATAAAATGCATTTAACCAACCAAATATGCAACTTCATGCATCTTATCATACGCCATTTTTGGTCACAAATGCTGCTGGATGAATTACATGATGAAGTGTTATTTTATAGCACTTTATTTATTTGTGTCTGTAGATTTCACTGACAATACATATCTTTAAAGAGTATTTTCTCCACTTCAGCAGCACTTATATACACCATAATTTAGATATTAATTCCTGTGTACATTCTGAAGGTTGTTACTGAGGGGATTATTCATATATCATTCGGCTGATTTTGTACAATGTTTTATTCATGAAAACATGGTGGGGAAAATCTTTTTTTTTTCTCCACTTTAGTATCACTTACATGCACCAAATTTTACAGTTTTATTCCTATGTATATTCTGAAAATGTTTACCGAGGGGTTTGTTCATATAGTATATTTCTCCTGATTTATAGAACATTGTATTACTAAAAACATGGTGAAAGTGTATTTTTTCTGTCGGTTGACAGTATTTTCAGATTTATGTACTGATAAATAGACATAGCCAAAATCCCCTCTGTAAAAATATTTAACTCCAATATGTCAACAAAATGAAACAAGAATTTTAAACCTGGCTTCATCCAATGTTCAGTTTTATGTTCTGGAAATGTATGCAAATAGTGCATATCCTATTAACCTTATTTACATATCTAAATATTTATAACGTTAATATAACATTTGAAACAAAATTGGGCAATTCAATCATTCAACCATTACTTTGTAATAATTTGTGTTATTTAATAGCAATTTCAGAGTGAAAATAGTTTCTAAATAAAATTTTAGAGGTTTGATCAAATGACTAACATTATAAAACAGATCTTGCATGAGGTGTGGATGACACTACACTGCAAAAATGCTTTTCTTACTTAGTATTTTTGTCTGGTTTCCAGTCCAAATATCTAAAAATTCTTAAGTCAAGATGAGTAAAATTCCATAACATTTTATTTCTTGTTTTCCAGGGAAATTAGAAAAAATGAATAAAAATTAAGTGAGTTTTTGCTTAAAACAAGCAAAATGTTATGTCAATGGAGTAAGAAAAATAATCTTAATTCAAACAGAAACAAAATTATTTTTCTCACCCCATTGGCAGATAATTTTGCTTGTTTTAAGCGAAAACTCACTTAATTTTTATTTCCACAGAAAACAAAACATAATATCTTATGGCATTTTACCACCTAAGTAAATGCATCTTGATTTAAGAGTTTTTTGATATTTGGACTGGAAACAAGATAAAAATACTAAGTAAGAAAAGCTTTTTTTTTTGCAGTGTATTAAACAATCTATAGGACAGGTTACTTTTGGACACACTGATTTTGATCTCTACTAACAGTGTTTTCCATAGTATTCCACTAAACAAAAGTTGCGTAACCAAGTCAATGGGAACATACTGCAGGTAAACACACTTTGTTTACTAGATAAAAGCTGTTATCTAATGTGTGTTTATAGTTTAGTTGACATGTTACTTGCTCCGTTGCACTTTTCGCGCTGTCTTCACAGGATTATGTTGTGTGTTACCTGTGTTGGAGAAACTTATGTCATGTATTTTGCGTGTTACTATCATACAGGCATGTTTAAAATGTAGATCGCTGGCGAGTCAGTGGCCGTTCAGTCAGATATTCAGTGGGTGTGCTGGTTCAGGTGATAAATGCAGATAAGAAATGTATAAAGTTAAAGAGCAGAGATATGTTTGGACTTTCATCACCATTGAAGGACTGTATTCAGGGTTGTGTGTTGAATTAATGCCTTTCTATTTTTACCGCAGAAGTCCAAAAGCCAGTGCAATGAAAGGTCTGTCAGGTGATGATGAAAGAGTCTCTTCTAGAATGAAGCAGTTCAGGTGTAGTTGAGTTAATATTGTTACCCAGAGGAAAATGTTATTGACCTGCTCTTTCACTGGAGATTTAATGATTTATGAGTCAATGAACTTTGTCTCAGATGTTTCCTGAAATTCCTGGAATAAAAATAGACAGACACAAATGAGTCAATAGTTCTCATTCGTCTATTAAATAAATGTGGAGCAGCTCAGATCATTTGATGAGAAATATCTGAGATTTCTAGTTTGTGATCCTCCCAGACTTTGCTATCGTCTGGATCTCTTTGTGAAACTCGAGATGAGACCAGTAATGTAACTCAGCTTATTCTCAGGAGGCATTTCATGTGCTTTTAATCTCAATGTTGATATAGAAATGAGATCTCATTTGTGATTTCTTTTTTTTTTTTCTTACTGGTTGTTTTGACTTGAATGAATCGCTGAGAGAGTGTTGCAAATAAGTGTGCAAATTACTTGATTTTTTTTGCAAGAAACTTATTTTTTTATTTTTTTTTAAATTGCAAATAACTTTTTCTTTTACAATTTAGATATTTTTGCAGACTTTTTTGCAACTTGATGCAAATAACTGATTTGTTTTTTTAAATTTTTGGTGCGAATGAATAAAGGCCCCGATAAACTTCAAGCGAAATCGAAGAATGAACTGATGTGATGTAATTTCAAACAAAATCAGACCAAAGAAAGTTTGTTTCAGGCATTCGAAATGGCTTTGAAAACCTCGCTCTGATTGGTAAACACCATGAGCTGCCATTGGTCCATGGTGATGACATAATAAGTAGGTGTGGCTCTGAAGCTCCGCCTTCTTAATTTCCTCTTTTCAGTCCGTCAAGGTCACGAGTGAAAACATGAACACACTGAAGAGACGCTTTATAGTAGAAATTGAAGTGTAATTCTCACTTAAAAGCACTGACACTGATCTTTATGTTTAATACTGTAAAGCTGCTTGGTTTAAAGCTATTTATTGTATAAAGTGCCGTATAAATAAATGCGATGTAATTTTAAGCTTTATGCGTTTTTCTCACTGCTGTCATATTTGTTGTTTAAAGAGCATATTGCAGGTAAAAAAAAATCTAAATTAATATATAACCTTGTATGAAAATACCATATGAAAAGGTAATGCGGGATTTAAAATGTTTTAAAACGACATAAGGGCACACAGTTAGTAGATAAAGCGAGCGTTTCTTTGACTGCTGGTAAAAACCGCTTTTTTTTCAACATCGCGTCATTTTACGTCACGAGAGGAAGGGAGCCTCAGCAGCGCAGATAGGTTTGTATTCAGTAACAGCGGGTAAATGTGCTTTTTTATACTCAGAATGACAATTTGGAATGTAAAGAACAACATATTATACAGTTATTTTTTTATTAGGAAAATACCATATACATAAAAAGAATTGGGCTTTTTTTCACATTTTATAAATGACTTTACATTATATGTGCATCTTTTGGAACAAACTAAAAACAAAAAAGCAATGAAAACATGTAATGAATGTAAAGCACTGGATTTTATGTAAAACTTTTTTGTATTTTTTATTTCCTGGCAGCTAATGTTAATGTGATATTGTGAATATGTAAAACCTGTTGTTCTCGTGAGTCGTGGCATTGAATTAAAACAGTCAGTAAGAGCCGTCGTGAATCAGTGTTTTCGGTAGTTTTTGTATTTTAATTTATCATCGTCATGGTAAATTATTGTGTTTGTGGAAGTTGCAAAAACTCCGGCCTGTCAGGACGTCGAGTCCACAGGTTTCTAACAGGAAAAACGACAGTGCTATCTTTCGTGCCTGCCTGCGGTTTGTGCAGCTGAAGAGACGGGATTTCTCTTCCGCATCGGCTTCGAGAAACGCGATCGTGTGTAGCAGTGGTGGGCCGTCAGGGCCAGCAAGGCCTTCTCTGCTGGCCTAAACACTATCAGAATCACTGACTTGTACTTTAATATATTTTTTTCCTTGAATGAGTATTAAATTATTCCCTATAGTTCATTCTCTTAATTTCATAGCTTTTCTCTTGGTTGCGCTGCTTCCAGTAGTGTGTTTTTATGTTAGAGCTTTTATCCAATCATATTTCAGCCATCATGCGTTGCCATTGCCAAATACATCTGCCTGGAGGACTTCAGAATCGACAGTGCGGTGCGGGCGTCTGTAACTTACAATGAATGGCAATGAAACTGTTGATTTAACCAATCAGGGGTGCGTTTCCCGAAAGCATCGTTAGCCAACTATGGTCGCAAGTTCCGTCGTTATCGGCATAGTTCAACGATTTGGTGTTTCCCGAAACCATCGTTCCAACGAACGTTCGCAAACAGTATCGCAAACTTGTGTGGTTGGAACGACAGCTCTCGAGCTGTGGTTAGAAGCATAGTTTCTAGGTTATATGAGATGTAGACTGAATAAATCCTTATCTTTAGCAAAATAAGCAAGCTGACATTCAGTACAACCCGTGTTATTTATTTAGAATACATACAAATGTAATTTACGTCTTTTAGTTTGTGAAGAGATCCAAAGCACCGTGTTTGAAGACTGCGCATGTGCGAACGTGCTCTACTATGTAAGAACGAGCCAAATATTGAGTCTTGTAATAAAGCAAAATAACTGAGAAAAATTAGAAATGGTCTTCAGATGCCATGTCTGTAACTTATATGATAAAATCTAGCGTTAATTCGATCTCAAACAGATTAATAAAAAATAAGTTATTAGAGCACCACGTGCGAGACGTCATAAACCAACGTGGTTGAACGATACTTTGCGACATACGGTTTCGGGAAACAGTCGTGACTAGCTAGTTGATTTCTCCAACGATGCATCGTACTATGGTAGTTAAGCAGCGAGCTATATAGTTGTACGGGAAACGCACCCCAGATAATCAGTCAGATTTAATCAGCCAATCAGATTTCGCTTTGACTGCAGCGGGGCCATCTTGCAGGCATTCAATAACATCTGCATTTTCTCATTCTTTGATTGGATGCTCAGAGCGCGTACTATTACTGGTAGTATCCGCATCTAGCGAACTGCCTAAACTAAAATATATTCCTGTAGATTTAATAGTTTTTCAACCCACAAATTAATGGACCCCCAACAGGTTCAAACCTACCGGAAAAATCCCTTATTCAACCTGAGCTTAACGCAGAGTAACGGAACTCTATTCGATCTGTCCGGGTAAAAACAGAACTGACTACGTTAAGTTATGTCACGAATGATTTTGAAGGCAAAAGTCCCGCTGATCTTATTGATTTTGTTTAAAACTCTGTGTGAGAGCATGGGTCAGCTGTACACATCGTCATGTTTTGCGGTCACTGTGTTCACTGCTTCTTTCGAGCAGACACTAAAGCGAAGTATATATGCTAGAAATATGACGGGACAGACACATTGTTGGAACTGAAACGCAGTTAGATAACCTGTACAACTGTAATTGAAGTCTTCTTGAGGAAAGAAATAAGGATGGATTTTGTGTAAAAAATAATCAGTAGTTTTGGTGAGTGTAATGCTTTTTTCCCCATGGTGAATATGATTTTCCTCTTAATTTTTATTTTAAATTTATGATCGAAACTCAATTTTTTTTCAAATATTCATACTATCTTAATGTCTGAAAAGGGACTATTGTAACCCTTGAACGACAAGATAAGGGAGGCTCCGTTTCTGAACTTATAATCGGATTCGGGACGCAAGAACCACTGTACACAAACGCACCAGCTGAACTCACGCACTCTCTCTACCGGATTTTTCCGAACTCACCGCATTAACCATATAAATGCCGGTGCAAAATAAAAACAACAATTATAGAGAGTTTTTGCGCTGCTACGCTATTAAAAGTTATTAATTCAGGTAGGACAGAAGGCCTAGGTGTGAAATGCACGGCCCGCCACTGGTGTGTAGTGTACACCAGATCGGAGGAACAAGTATATCAGGAATAAAAATATCTCTGTCTCTCGATGAGAAACCGCTATATATATCACGTAATTAGGACGGATATTAATGAGCATGACGTACGCACCTGATCAAAGCTTATAGTTTCTGTTATTGGTAAATTCCTCAGATGACCAATAATAGCTTTGCTATTAACTGATATACGACGGTAATAATCTGTACAATATTGTGAGCACAATGTATAGAACAACGACATTACCGAACGATATACAGCTCACATTTTACAGAACAGAATGAACGATGCACTATAACTCTATTATATTAATTAAAACTCACAGCAGTATTAAATATAGAAACAGATATGCCTTACCTTTTTGTTGCAGTGCAGTTTTTATTGCATATTGGTCTAATGTTTTGACGACAGCATACAGTCATGCATTTTTTTATTGCTTATTCTATTATTTATGCTGCTATTATTTAATTTCTTCGATAAAAAACATCCAGGGAAGACTGAATAGGCTGTTTCTTTTAATGTTTAACTCAGTATCTGACAGCTAGGCTAATCAAAAAGACACGCGATAAGTGATGCAATAAACTGCGGCTGCGCACACTCACTCCACACACGTTTTTTTTATAATAATACATCTGCAATAATGTGTGTCTCCTCTGACAGTAGTTCTGTCTAACATTAATCCTGGCCTGACCCTGCTCTCTTGGCAGCATAGCAGGCTCATAATTGTATGGCTGTGGTCCGTGGTCCGTCATAAGAGTAAGTCCGAAATGTCATTGCGATCCATTGATTTCCTGTTGTTTGAATGGTTTGAATCGACCGCTCTCCCGCCCGTTACGTCGCGCCCGTCACGCCCATTTTCAGATGCGGAAGTAAAATTCTCTCACAAAAACGACTCCAGAAGCCAATGTAGCATATTTATAAGTATATTTTAAAGAAAATCTAGTTACTACATTGTTTTTCTATACATTGACTCATTGGGTCCTCTAACCTGCAATATGCCCTTTAATTTGTTATTGAGAGGAAAAAAAACAACACATATTAACATTCTTTTTGCTTCTAAATGAAGAACTTTGCTGTGAGTATATCTAGTAAGAGAGCGATAAAATGAATGTGATAAAATAGAATGTCTCCTATATTGAGATCACATTTGTAATTTTTTTTTCTTCTTACAGGCTGTTTTGACCTGAATGCATGGAGAAAGCTCTTTTGCTTCATCAGAGAACTCATTTTGAACTCCTCCTGCTATAAGAACCTGATTTAACTCAAAAAATTTGAGGAAACCCATTGCCCTAAAATGATTAGGTAAATAAACTCAAAGAAATTAAGTAATGTGGAATTGTCAAGTTCACATAACTTAATTTTTTCAATGAAGCATTACGTTTATTGACCTAAGCATTTTAAACAACGGATTTACAATTTTTTTTAAGTGAACTGCAGACTTTTTACAGTGAGTAGATCAGCGTTGGCGGATGTCCAGCACACTGAATGCTTACAGGAGTCGTGATGTCCTGTGGCCTGCATAACCAATCTGGGAATGACGCAGGGAATTGGAGGGAGCAGCTCCCAAGCGCTTCATTCCTGCCGGTGGGTTTGCACAGGACAGGCGTAAGTGCTGGTTCACAGGCCCTGCCGTCAGTGTAAGCCTCGCTGCGGTCAGGCCTGAGTGTGTTTGAACCCTCTCTGACTGCGCCAGACGTGAACTCATAGCATGCCAGCGCTGTGTTCTGGTACCTGTGAGCTTTGAGCTCCAGCAGCTGCTGGTCCTGACGGCTCCTACAGGAGAAGTGCTGCTCGCTGACATTACTGTATTACTGCGTTAGACACGGCTGGGGCTTTAGTGCATTTTGACAGAATCTTCACCATTAATGCATTTTGTGCAAATAACTTTTCGAATGTTTTTTTTTTTTTGTGTGTGCAATCATTTTAGATTTTTTTGCAATTAACTTGACTGTTGCTATTTTTTGCAAATAACTTTTTGAATAATTTTTTTTGTGCAATCATTTTAGATTTTTTTTTGCAATTAACTTGATTGTTGTTATTTTTTGCAAATTACTTGATTTTTTTACTCAAATAAGTTGATATTTTTTTAAATAACATGATTTTTTTAATTTTTCAAATAACTTGATCTTTTTGCCTTTTTGTAAATATATTTTTTAAATAGCATGATATTTCTTAAATGTTTTGCTAATGACTTTTGCAAATAGCATGATTTTACATTTTTTGCAAATAACTTGATTTTTTTTGCATTTTTTGTAAATAATTTGTTTTTTTGCAAATAACCTGATAGTTTAAAATTTTTGCAAATAACTTGCTCTTTTTAAGTTTTCACAGATTGGTTTTACGCAGGTCAACCTGTTTTGCAGTTCTTAAAACTGTTGTATTCGCTTGCAAATAATCACCGTTCACAGGTTTGCAATGCTTATGGCCATATATTTCGGCCAAAAAAAAAAAAGTGTAAGTGCAGAAAAATGGTAGCCAGAAGAATACAGATCATATTTATTTTGCATTAACATGAAGCTGCAGTTTCACAATACATGAATTACACTAACGAATAACAGTAAAATGTTGAATATAATATTTTTTTTCTCATACTTCTGAAACGTGATTCAGCTTTACAAAACTTGTGTTACTCTTTCGCATGCATCCATGGAATTGGGTCCGAGATGCACGGCAACAGTTGCTAAGGTAAGATTAGAATCTTCATTATTTTGTTCTTCTAAATAGAATTCTAACACAATGGTCCTGCTTTGATGTCTTTCTGATTTAATCAAGAAAATATTTGGTCGCATTTTGATTGATATCACCATTTCTTTATTGAGCTGTTTGTTTTTGCTGAGAAACCAAAGATGAACGATCAATTTTCAGCCTGAAACTAGACTTGTGCAGTTGATCATTTTGGCTTATACATAACAAACAATTACAAAAATTCCCTCTCTGTTCTCACATTCAGCATCTTATCTATTCAAACTATGAACTCTACAAGTGCAGTTTCAGTCTGATGTTGACGTTCTCATCGTCCTTGGTTTCTCATGGGCTGTTCATATTTCCTGAGTGCTATTTTGATGCTAACCTCTAGCATTCAGCATGGCCACGGTAAAAGCGTGGTGCACACGGTCTTAGTCTTGACTTACATGTAACAAGGTTGCACTAATTGGAGGAGGAAGTGCCGGGGATGTTTAGCGCTGACGGGGCTTGAGGACCAGGACTTGATCCGAGCCTGAATTGGATCCTGTTTCGGCCTCCAATTCCTCCAGTTAATCCGCCAGCGGCTGCAGGGAAGCAAGCGTTGGTTCGACCGCAGAAAAGCGAGTTGGCAGCACCTGCAAAAGGAGGATCAAAGAGGCCAGAGTTAAGCCACCTACTGGATCCGTGTCACACTATATCCTCGGGATACTGTGTCGATCTCAGTGGCCACAGCAGCTGGTCAGCTGGACACCAGTGGATCATGTTTGGCTGTGAGATCCTCTCAGAAATCAAGGCTTCTCAAGGTCAGAGACGGTTCTAGATGGGCATTTCACAGTGTGTTCATACCTCCAATTTGTCAGGAGATATTCAAGATAACATGCCTTATTGTGACGCCTTATTAGTCTGATATAAGATTTGAAAAAAAAAAACCCCTATAACTCTGAGTATTAAAAGAATAGTTCACCCGAAAATGAAAATTACCCCATGATTTACTCGACCTGAAATCATCCTAGGTGTATGACATTTTAATAATGGCAGTGAAGGGCTGTTTCTGTTTTGAAGTCCAAAAAAAAGTGCATCTATCCATAATAAAAGAGCATCTTCCTCATAAAAGTGCATCTGTCCATCAAAAAAGTGCATCTATCCATCATAAAAGTGCATCTATCCATCATAAAAGTGCATCTATCCTTCATAAAAGTGCATCTGTCCATCATAAAAGTGCATCTGTCCATCATAAAAGTGCATCTATCCATCATAAAAGTGCATCTATCCATCATAAAAGTGCATCTATCCATCATAAAAGTGCATCTATTCATCATAAAAGTGCATCTGTCCATCATAAAAGTGCATCTATTCATCATAAAAGTGCATCTATCCATCATAAAAGTGCATCTATTCATCATAAAAGTGCATCTGTCCATCATAAAAGTGCATCTGTCCATCATAAAAGTGCATCTATCATCATAAAAGTGCATCTATCCATCATAAAAGTGCATCTATCATCATAAAAGTGCATCTATCCATGATAAAAGTGCATCTATCATCATAAAAGTGCATCTATCCATCATAAAAGTGCATCTATCCATCATAAAAGTGCATCTATCCATCATAAAAGTGCATCTATTCATCATAAAAGTGCATCTATCATCATAAAAGTGCATCTATCCATCATAAAAGTGCATCTATCATGATAAAAGTGCATCTCTCCATTCTAAAAGTGCATCTATCATCATAAAAGTGCATCTATCCATGATAAAAGTGCATCTCTCCATTCTAAAAGTGCATCTATCATCATAAAAGTGCATCTATCCATCATAAAAGTGCATCTGTCTATCATAAAAGTGCATCTATCCATCCTAAAAGTGCATCTGTCCATCATAAAAGTGCATCTATTCATCATAAAAGTGCATCTATCCATCCTAAAAGTGCATCTATTCATCATAAAAGTGCATCTGTCCATCATAAAAGTGCATAAAAAGTGCATCTATCCATCATAAAAGTGCATCTGTCCATCATAAAAGTGCATCTGTCCATCATAAAAGTGCATCTATCCAACATAAATGTGCATCTATCCATCATAAATGTGCATCTATCATCATAAAAGTTTCTGACGTCACAAACTACCTTGTAACCAATTAGATCAACGTGTGATCGTCAACCAGTGGATCTCTGAGTGAGCGAGTGAGTGGAGGCGGGGCTCATTTGCATATTCATAGAACCGTGTACTAAATGAGGCGAGTGAAAAATATTTTAACGATGTCTTTAATAACTTTTCTGGGCCGGCAAGTTTCAATCCCTTAGAAGCCTATGGAGGAGTGACCCAGCTATCAGATTTAATCACAAATATCTTCATTTGTGTTCTGAAGATGAACGAAAGTCTTACGGGGTTGAACAACATGAGGGAGAGTAATTACTGACAGAGTTTACATTTTGGGGTGAACTATCCTTTAAGTGATTCAGTTATTGTTGGACTTTAACTACAAGTAGCTTGTCAAACTACAGTTTCAGAGCTTGATTTCTTCAGAAAGTGTTTTCTCGTGGTCATGTAGTGTTTGTGTCTGAGGTGTTGTGAACATCAGGTCGAGGTGTTGTACAGTATCAGTGACTCGCGGTGTAAAAGTGCTCGGTGTTGTGTTTCTAGTGTATAAATCATCAGCATCAAAGCATCGCGACCACAGATCGTCATAAAGCCGTCGCTCACTGCAGATGTTCTGGAAGATATCCATTACCTCACTGTTATTCTACCTCTCCAACACAATGAATTACTAATAATTAAGACTGCATCATTTAAAAATAGCACCGCAATTAGGCTAAATATGAACGGTATGTCAGATAACTTTGTCTGGAAAAGAGGTTATGATTACTATGTTTGTTTTGTAGAAACATTTCAGTGCTTTAAAGCTCTCACACACTGCAAAAAATGCTTTTCATACTTAGTATTTTTGTCTTGCTTCCAGTCCAAATATCAAAAAAATTCTTAAATCAAGATGCATTTACTAGAGGAGTAAAATGCCATAAGATATTATGTCTTGTTTTCTGAGGAAATAAATCAAAATTAAGTGAGTTGTTGCTTAAAAAAGGCAATTATCTGCCAATGGGGAAAGAAAAATATGAATTTATTCAACATTTATCTACATTGGTTGATAATTTAACTTTTTTTAAGCAACAACTTTGATTTATTTCCCTAGAAAACAAGACATAAAATCGTATGGCATTTTACACCTCTAGTAAATGCATCTTGATTTAAGACATTTTTAATATTTGGACTGGAAACGAGACAAAAATACTTTTGCAGTGTATTACTAAAGGTTCTGTTTTATAGCCGTGTTTCAACGCAATATCTCTATCGGATGATCATTCCTTGAATCTTCATGTGATGATAATCCAAGACGATAACGTGATAATAATCAAAAATTAGCAAAAACACGCAACAAACATCCACTGTTGATAATTATCTCGGCCCCACTTTATATTATGTGGCTTTAAGCATTATGTATTACATCGAAAAGTAAGTACAATGTACTTATTGTGTTCAGGTTGTATTGTAAAACACTTGTGCTGTTATTGAGCTGTGATACGGGTAAGGTTAGGGACAGGGGTGTGTATGGGTCGTTTTAAGGTTGGGTTAAGGTGTAAGGGAAGGGTCAACAGTGTAATTACATCAATTAATTACAGCTGTAAATACATGCGGTATATTCAAAGTATAAGTACAATGTAAAAACATGTATGTACACAATAAGTCCATTGTTTCAAATGATTAATTTCAATGTAAGTACATAAAGCCACTTAATATAAAGTGGGAGCATTATCTGTAAATGTGCAAAGCTGCGCTCTGTCTCTGGCCTTGACATTCAGTCCTATATGAATATATAAATGTAATGTAAGTGCCAAGGTCAGAGGAAGTGAAGAATAAAGCCGTTTCCATGTTGGCCGTGGTCCAGCGGTATTACCGTAGCGCTGCCGTGTGAATGATCCGGTGCTATTTAAAGTCTGATCAGATGTGGCTCGCTGCCCGAGCGGTGGAGGAACGGACTCGTAATCCTCTCAGACTTATGTTTGGGTAAATATTTGGACACGCAATTTTACAAGCATTAGTTTAACCCTCTGGTGCTGCTCGTGTGGCAGGGAAAATCACTTCTTTTTTCTATTTCAATGAAGTACATGGTTTTTTTTAGGGGTATTACATTATTTATGGAATAGTTATGATACATTTATTTCCTGTTAATCACTTTTTTTGAGTATGGAGCTGACAATGAAATTTCTAACTTAAAGCTACACTGTGTAACTTTTTTAGTTTATTCTTAGCTAAAAACACTTAGTTCTTTCAAAAATATATGTGCTCATTAATGTATATTTACTTCGTTCAAGTAATAAAGTATTCTCGTGAGTGTATAATATGCCATTGAAAATACATACGGGTAAGGGGTTCTAATGTCGGTCGCCATGTTGCCCCTCCATCTTGAAAGTACATTAGCCAAAGAGGGACATACGCGTTAATTCAAGCTTCGCCTTTTGCGTTTTAACACTCGATGGCACCGGTCGAATGTGGACGAGGTCGAACTGGAAGCCATGTTAATCTTGGACTACATTGGCCACCGTAGGAGTTAAAACGAAATCGGAATTGAGAAGAACAGAAACTAATATTCACTGGATGGACCTTTTCACCGCTAGATGTGGGTAAAAATCACACAGTGTAGCTTTAAAGTGTGGTGAATTTTAAATGCTTTGAACTGTTTTTTTTTTTTTAAGAAAAATCACTTGTTTTTTTTATTTCATTGAAGTAAATGGGGGGTTTTATTTAATATTTTTTTAGCTAAAAATGAAATTTCCAACTTAAACTGTGGTAAATGGTTAAAAAACAGAGGGTTAAACTAATGGTTGTAAAAATGCATAATATATATATAAAAAAAAAAACATGTTGTATGTTTTTTTGTGAGAAAATCAAAACGAGTTGTGTTCCAAATTTGAGGTTGATCTCAAAAAATTAAATTCGTCTTCCATTAATTTCCAGATCGTGAACAGAACATCATGTCTATGATTTTTTTGTGTGTTCACATAGCAAGTGCCAAAACTTTTACCAAGTTTCATACCATTACGATAAAGTAAAAACCAAAAACATTTTTCAATCAAAAATGACCCAACAGCACCAGAGGGAAAGAATAGACACAACACATGGAAAATTCATATGCCTATATTTTACGCTAGATTTTTTTTTTAGTGTTCTTGCTATGCGGTTGCTAGGGTGTGTTCAGAGTGTTTTTTTTAGTGTGTTACTATCTGGTTTCTAGGGTGTTCTTTGTGGTTGCTATGCGGCTAATAGGGTGACTGTTCTGTGTGGTTGCCAGGGCATTGCTATGTGGTTGCTAGGGATTTGCAATGCAGTTGCTATGCTGTTCCGTGTGGTTGCCAGGGTTTTGCTGTACGGTTGCTAGAGTGTTTTGTGTGGTTGCCAGGAGATTGCTATGCAGTTTCCAAAGTGTTCTGTGTGGTTGCCATGGTTGTGCTATGTGGTTACAAGGGCATTGCTATGTGGTTGCTAGGGTCTTCTGTGTGGTTGAGAAGGTGTTGCTATACGGTTGCCAGGGCATTGCTATGTGGTTTGCTAGGGATTTGCTGTACGTTTGCGAGAGTGTTTTCTGTGGTTGCCAGGAGATTGCTATGCAGTTTCTGAAGTGTGCTGTGTGGTTGCCAGGGTTGTGCTATATGGTTACAAGGGCATTGCTATGTGGTTGTTAGGGTCTTCTGGGTGGTTCTGAGGGTATTGTGTATGGTTGCTAGGGCATTGCTATCTGGTAACTAGGGTCTTCTGGGTGGTTGTGAGGTAGTTGCTATATGGTTGCTTGGGTGTTGCTATCCAGTTTCTAGGGTGTTCTGTGTGGTTGCCAGGGTGTTGCTATATGGTTGCTTAGGACATTCCTATGTGGTTGCTAGAGTCTTCTGGGTGGTTGTTAGGTGGTTGCGAGGGTGTTGCTATACAATTGTCAGGTGATTCTGAGGGTGTTGTGTATGGTTGCTAGGGCATTGCTATCTGGTTTCTAGGGTCTTCTGGGTGGTTGAGAAGGTGTTGCTATATGGTTGCCAGGGTATTTCTATGTGGTTTGCTAGGGATTTGCTGTACGTTTGCGAGAGTGTTTTCTGTGGTTGCCAGGAGATTGCTATGCAGTTTCTAAAGTGTTCTGTGTGGTTGCCATGGCTGTGCTATATGGTTACAAGCAGGGTTCGAATTATGATTTCATCTTTGTGGGGGTCTCTTTAAAAAAAAAAAAAAAAAAAAGGTAGCACGAGCAGGCGTATGTGTTAAAAAAAATTGCTAAATAGGCTACTGCACTTCATTATTTAGAGTTCAACGTTTATTAATACAGATGTAGATAATATTTGGGTGTAGATCGTTACCTATAGGGGGGTCTGGGCTGGGGGCATGCCCCCCCAGGAAGAAAATTTTGTACATTTTAAAGATAAATTCATTAATCTGGTGCACTTTGAGTCACCCGAATCCGTCGTTAATCCAACCGCCCAAACATATGATATTCTTTGATTTAGATCTGCATCTGATCATCATCACATTACAATTTTCAAATTCTCAATGTTAAGCATGATATGGTAAAATATCACACTGAAGTAGGCTGATTTAAAATGAACATTTATTTAAATTAAAAGTTCTTCTTTGGCCAAAATTACATTTCCTTAATATCCTAAACATAGGCTTTTTACTCCCTTCAAAGTTAAATTGTCAATGTTTAATTACATCACTGTTGGCAAACACTCTTATCAGAAATTTTTTTTTACCTTTATAATAGGGCATTTTTTCCTCTAATTTTATGTAGCCTATGCTCCATCTTTCTTTTAAAATATTCCTTAATTTGATCAATACATTAAATCAGAATAATAAGACAGTATAGGCTGTTACCAATCAAATTAAATAATTTAAATTGAAAGTAAAAGAGTGACGATCATTGCGTTTTACCATGATGAGAGTTCCGTGTCTTTATTAAAATCAACACAT
>CM070841.1:30008567-30105799 GCA_036326025.1 Chrosomus eos
TAGTGTGTGCAGGACAGTATAGTTCATTTATGTAAGTGAGGAGAGCAAAATAAAGTAAATTGTGACATATTATACCCAAAAAAATCTTTATACAGTGACTAACAATAAAATTTATAAAAATTTGGGACCAAATATTTTTCCGACACTTTGAGCTGATCATGTTTTGCTGAAGTGTTTTTCTTTAAAGCAACACTATGTAACTTTTTTTACCTTAAAATAATGTTTCTAAAATCTTATCAGTGGTTCATCAAGTTGTAACAGGGTGAAAGGAACGTCTGCCATCGCCTGACGGGGTCTGTGTCGCTTTTACTGGCACTATGTAACTTCGGGGTTCGGGAAGTAACCCAACCACAAAAAGAACTACAAACTCGACTGCTTTACGTCAAGCGCTACAATAGTCATTATTTAGTTTTTCTTCGTTTCTGATGTCGCAATACATCATCCTTTCATGAAATCATGTAACATACTCTACCTTGTCTGTGGACATCGTTCATTCTAAAGCCGGTGCTGGGTAAACAGCGAGCGTGCGTGCGACGGTAGGATAAATTATTTACGACAGCGGCAATGGACAATTTCGTTTCCAACCAGTAGGGCGACCGAAGAGGAAAAGTTACTTGGTGTTGCTTTAATAACTAATGCTCTTTTTACACACAGACTGAACAACATGAAGCATTGCTGGGTCACTGGTTGAGCTAAACTGGTATTATCTAATTGTGTAGTTAAATTTAACAGATATTCAACATAATTCATGTGAGAGAGTCTAACAGAAGGACGGACAAAACCAGTGAAATATCAACTGAGTTCTGCTCATATTTTATTACCATTTTCTAAACTATAGCGAATAAACTGATAATGTGAGAAATGTTGAAGGTGTGTAAGTTTTGGTTTGAGTGTGTATATATATATATATATATATATATATAATAGCAAATTATACATTGTGATGATAAGTAACCAATAATAAACATAGCCTATATATAAAGTTATTAAACTATTTATACTGTAGAAATGCTAAGTATGATAGTATTGGGTTTTTAATTGAATTGAGTTTTTTTCTGTGAACCCACAGGAATCATACGCTAGTTTCAGAGTCTGTCAGTCAGCGGTCAGGTATGATTGACATGTGGCCGTGACCCCGGGGTCGAGCTGATGTAGGTGAGTCATGTGTGTGCTGTGACCTCTGACCTCTGACCCCTGCAGGCTCAATGACTCAAGTTACTGTGATTCAGAGGAATAAAGTAGCGGAGCGTATACTTCCCACTGTGTACAATATTATATAACCTGACAGTCCTGTAGTTTACTGTAGTATTTTAGTTCATTGTTTCAATTATTTTGCAAACATTACCATCTAGTGGCTGTGACTGGTATTGCAAATTCTTTTGCACTTGGTAAATATTGAAAATCATAAATGTTTCTTGAGCATCAAATCATCATATTATAGTGATTTCTGAAGGATCATGTGACACTGAAGACTGGAGTAATGATGCTGAAAATTCAGCTTTGATCACAGGAATAAATTACACTTTACTATATATTCACATAGAAAACAGCTGATTTACATTATAATATCTCACTGTTTTTACTGTATTTTTTAACAAATAAATGTGAATCTAGTGAGCGTAAAAATCTATATGATAAATGCACATACCATCAAAAAAATAGCATGTTAATTTTGATGTAATGACTTTGATTTGATGGATTAGCCCTCAAGTCCTAAATTGAAAAATGTGTTGATTATAGTACAGGTATATTAAATCCCTGCATATGCAGTGCATCATGTAATACTTTTGGAAGTAATAAAAATGGGTGTTAGATAATTAAATCTCTTTTTTTTTCAATAGGGAACAGGGCAAAATAGCAGCATAAACCAGAACAAAGACAAACCAAACAACATGAAAAGTACAAATGTGGAAAAGTAAACAAAGGACTATGAACTATGAGCTAAAACACTGATCAAACCTCTGAATGCTCCAAAGGTTTTAGGACGTATAGATGTCAGAATTTATCTTTTTTTTTACACATTATATAAGTGTTTCCTGACGGATGTTCATGTTGTTTGGCGTCTCGAGGTGACAGAGAAATGCTTGTCATATTTCTCTCCAGCCCGAAGCAAAACCTGACAGAGGCCGTCGATCAGACCACACACACACACACACACACACACACACACACACACACACACACACACACACACACACACACACACACACACACACACACACACACACACACACACACACACACACACACACACACACGAAGCACAAATGATTGTGTCTACTTTGGGTGAATTGTGGGGGGCTGGTGACGTCATCGTCTATAATTCAATGTCTGATATTTTAAAGCCCGACGCAGCACCAACGAAACTTTGTACAGCACAGTCCAGCACAAACGATTGAGCATATTTTGACAACGTTTTGCATTGGGTGGGGGGCCAACTTCACATACGCAGGTACCTGACCACAATCTGTGTCGCTTTTGTCCCTTTCACATATTTTAGTAATTAATCCGAAAGCTTAATCACTCAAAAATCATCCTCTGAAAGCCATTTTGAAGTTGGACATGCAAACAGTAAAGTCGGGAAGTTGCGCTCATCTTTTCTTCTCTATCATGACGTATATCCGAGAGAAATGCTTCTCAAACAAGAACAAATGTGGCCGCCCACATCAGAGAAGAGATGTGCTTCATTAAAGATTATGCGGCACATGAATTTAAAGTCCCCCTGTGGTTGAAATCCAGCTTTTAATGTTGTTTATGTGTCTATGTGGTGTTTTTAATATGCTTTAAGACAAAGCATATGTAAATTCATAAGTCGACAGAGTATTTTCTGCTTAAAACTGCAGTGAACCAAAGACAGTCTCAAAAACACTGAAATCGCTGGTGTTTCTGACGTCACAAACTACAGTAACCAATCAGATCAACGTGTGATCGTCAACCAGTGGATCTCTGAGTGAGTGAGTGAGTGGAGGCGGGGCTCATTTGCATATTCATAGGGCCGCGTATACTAAATAAGACGAGGGTGTCGAGTTACATTCAAGATATTTTAAGGCATGAAGAAATTGTTTTTTAAGGAATACGTTTTTAAGGAACGTAATTTTGGTGATCAAAGATGAGTATAAAGAGATAAAATGATTGACTACAGGGGGACTTTAACACTATAAAGCTGCTATATCATATCTGATACACAAACTTCCTCAACATAATCAAAACTGCTGATAAACCTGTCGCACACAACCTTCTACCGTCCTTATGGTTTCGGATTGATAGTTTAGACTTTTTAGTAAAAGGGCTTTTAGACTAGTATAATTGTAAAACATCCACCTTTAGCTCATCTTTTGAGCTCTGAAATCTTTATAGATGTTTTATTTAAAAAACGTAAGAATAATTTATATTGTTAGCAATATTTCAGTATGAACACTTACTTAGTAACTTAGTTACAGAGCAACTTACTTTTTGGCCATATTATTGCTCAGTTTGTTTTTTCTCCATATTCTCACGATGTTATAACTAATATGAGCCATCATTTAAAAAAAATTGTATTGTGTCTAGATGGTCCTTTGACGTTCACTGATGCATGCAATTTCAATGTAACTTCATCTAAGCATTCAATAGAAAAGCAATGAGTTGTTAAGAGAAACAGTGTTTTGCTGTAGTGCATTAATCAATATGTGTCAATGACTTCTCTAAGCGAATGGAGGATGATCACTTTAATCGTGGACTCGTGATGAATGTTGCATCTGAACTAACGTCTTGTGTGATTGCATTGATTCTTTAACACCTAAAATATCCTAATGATCGATCACAGAGTAGGCCTACCGGTAGAGTCACGACAAACTATAGCCACTCTTCAATGGATGTCGGTGTGTTTTTAATGAAATAAATACAGCAAGGATGCATTATATTGATCGCATGATTGTAACACATGCTACTTGTCCTTCCCTGAGGGCGTATCACAGCAAAACAAGTCTCGAGTGCCAGAAAACACAGAAGACTTGAGTAAAACCCAGGCTGCGCCGCTGACATCTTGTTCTTCAATTGTTTATTTGAATGCAGAAATTTCCATACAGAAACCCAGAGAGATGCAGCTTCCGTGAGGGAAGAGAGAAAGTGAACACAGGAGATCGATCGAGTCAGTAATGAACAGCATGGCTTTAATTAACTTGACAAATCTGTCATTGACAGCTGTAGCAAAAGGCCTTCAGGATCCCGAACACGCCACCGCATCACACGCTAACAGCAGCACTGGACAGACATGCGGCTGCCTTTACTGAACTATACACCTAATATGGGCTATAAACATTTCTTGGCAAAAAAATGGCAAAAAGTAAGTTGCTCTAAGTCTTCATACTGAAATATTACTAACAATATAAGTTATTCTTACGTTTTATTAATAAAAATCGAATGGTTTGAAATGCAAAAGTTTATTGAACCTTCACACCCAGCGCCAGACGTCATTAAGACGTTGTTTTTTGGACTAAATCAAGTCGGCCCGTCATAGCCTTCATTTAGCCCAAAAATAGACGTTGAAAATTGGGTTTTGTTTGGTCCGTCTGATTTGGTCCAAATTTAGCCCCAAAAAATAGACTTTTGAAAAATTGACTGTTTGGTCCGTCTGATTTGGTCCAAAAAACGCTCTTAGGGCGGCGCCAGAGAATTTTAACGCTATAGATCGGGGGTGCTGCGCAATCAGCCTATGTATAAATACTTTTAATAAATTAGCAAAACTTGGCCACTCAATATATCATATTCAATTATTTTAATTATTACAATAAACATGTGTGCGTGCAACAAGCAAGATGTGCATTTGTAAATCCGGTGACACGCATGCATTGATTTTTATTGATTTTTATTTTTATTAATAAACTAGTGTTATCTGTGTCAGCTGCTGCAAAAGATGAAGTTGAAGATCTCCATCTCCGTAGTGAACGCGCCTAGAGAGAGTGTTTGTGTGTGTGTGTGTGTGTGTGTGTGTGTGTGTGTGTGTGTGTGTGTGTGTGTGTGTGTGTGTGAATGAATGAATGAACGCACAGATACGCACTGTTACAGACTAAATAAAAGACAACATTTCGTATAGTTTTGGATAAAGTTTTTACTCTAAAATAGACATCAAATAAGCTTTTGTTAGGAGTTTCTGCTCATATGTTAAATATATAGTATGTTTAGTAACTTTGAAATATGTATTATATTTCATTTATGGAAAAAGACCATTTTCTTTTCAAGATGTTTCCAACTCTAACTTTGAACTATGTATGTGTGTGTGTATATATATATATATATATATATATATATATATATATATATATATATATATATATATATATATATATATATATATATATAGTAGGGGTGTCACGATTCTCCAAATCCTCGATTCGATTAAATTTTCGATTCTAAGGTCACGGTTCGATTCGATTCTCGAATTGTACTTTTTTTAGCACAGGTTGCTGTTGCAGTGGCGGCCTTAAGCATCTGGGGGCCCGTTTCAATAACTAATATGGGGCCCTACCCACATAAAACATAAACATAGAGCAGAAAAGGCAAGGATTCCTGTTGGTTTGCATCATTTCTATATTATTTTATTTTATTTATATTATCAGCTTCATGAACAGGCAGCTCAACATATAAATAATCCAACCTTATTTGATTAAAACTACATGTATACAGCATTTTACTTTGGATAAATTCTTTAAAATTGGGGAATCCGTTATGGACGTGAGCGCTCTGAAAGCGGCACTAAAAGACTGCTTTAAAACTTTCAGAGACCTCAAACAGAAAGCACAAAGCCTTTCTTTAAAGTGAATTTCGTTTTGTTTTAATTGTATCTTAATTTTGATCAATGTTTCATCAACCAATTGCCTGGATTTAATAAATAAGAAGTAAATATAGCAGATATAGCCTATAGGCTAATCACAAAACGGAGCCGCCGGCGCGTGAACTGCACCGCGTCTCCTAAATTAACCGAAACTCAGCCTACTTTCCTCACAGACCGGAGAAATATATCTAAAATGTCTACTTCTAAAAAGAACATTTCAAAACGAAAGAAAAATGAATGGGATTTTGCTGGTCTGTAGGGGCGGCCCCCTTGGAGGGCGGGCCCATTTCAATTGAAACGGGTGAAACATAGGTAAGGCCGCCACTGGGGGAGACTATCTTAAATGCTTCTGATTGGCCATTGCGTTCAAGAAATCAACACATATGTCTGTGATTGGCTACATCGCTGCAAACATGTTATAAATAGAAACTCTGGCCTGTAAATCCTTTTTTGTTTTAGTTGTTCTTGTTGCTTTTATGCAACAGATAAATAAAAATGTATTAGTTTTTATATGTTTTATTAAATATTTCTAGTTTGCGGGACTCCCGCGAATCGTTTTATTCTCCAGCACACACAGAGTGAGTGCATCACCGCCCGCGCTCACACTCGGCCATCAAATCTAGTCTCGCGCCGCACTCTATTGCTTTGGGAGTGCACATCTCTAGATCAAGGGCCCGGCCAAGTCGGGTCAAGCTCGGGCTCGGGCAGAGAATCTAAGCTAAGTTAGAGGACTCACAGCCTTTCAGCACGTGTTTTTTTTCCCGCGCCGTGATGAGTCGTTCATGAACAATCCGTTCATTGCCTCTGTCACGCGACAAATGAACAAAAGACTCTGAAGGTAAAGTAATTATTTATGTTCCCTGTAAATAATTTTTTTGACTGCATTATAATGATTTCTTAATTCAGAATATGATCAACATTGCATAGGTTGATGTGTTCTGGGAATTTGCCTGTTAAAAGTATAACATTTTAGCCCCTGAAATGATCAAAATGACTAGAAAAAAAGATTAAGCCTAGTTCATTTTGATGAACGAGATCAAACAAGAGAGTCAGTAAAATGATCCGAACTTCCCATCACGGGCGTGACATGGGGGCGTGGCAGCATCGGCGATTCTATTTTTAAATTCGAAGTTCGAGATTGTGACTTAATTTCGGTCACAAAGTGACACCCTTACTATAGAGAGCTTGAAATGTCTTTAAACAAAACAATTAAAAACAAAAAGAAATAGGCTACTCTCTGATTACTCTGCTGAAAAATCCAGCTAAAACCAGCCTAAGATGGTCAGGCTGGTTTTGGCTGGTCTCCCAGCCTGGTGATAGTTGGTTTATCAGGCTGGTTTTAGAGGGGTTTTGAACACTTTTTTTTAGCTGGTCAGTGTTGGTCAGTGTTGGTCTTGTGTTGGTCTTAGCTGGTCAGTGTTGGTCTTAACTGGTCAGGCTGGTCTTAGCTGGTCAGTGTTGGTCTTAGCTGGTCAGTGTTGGTCTTGTGTTGGTCTTAGCTGGTCAGTGTTGGTCTTAGCTGGTCAGTGTTGGTCTTAGCTGGTCAGTGTTGGTCTTAGCTGGTCAGTCTGGTCTTAGCTGGTCAGTGTTGGTCTTAGCTGGTCAGTGTTGGTCTTAGCTGGTCAGTGCTGGTCTTAGCTGGTCAGTGTTGGTCTTAGCTGGTCAGTGCTGGTCTTAGCTGGTCAGTGTTGGTCTTAGCTGGTCAGTGTTGGTCTTAGCTGGTCCGTGCTGGTCAGTGTTGGTCTTAGCTGGTCAGTGTTGGTCTTAGCTGGTCAGTGCTGGTCTTAGTTGGTCAGGCTGGTCTTAGCTGGTCAGTGTTGGTCTTAGCTGGTCAGCCTGGCTGGTCTTAGCTGGTCAGTGCTGGTCTTAGCTGGTCAGTGTTGGTCTTAGCTGGTCAGTGTTGGTCTTAGCTGGTCAGTGCTGGTCTTAGCTGGTCAGTGTTGGTCTTAGCTGGTCAGTGCTGGTCTTAGTTGGTCAGGCTGGTCTTAGCTGGTCAGTGTTGGTCTTAGCTGGTCAGCCTGGCTGGTCTTAGCTGGTCAGTGTTGGTCTTAGCTGGTCAGGCTGGTCTTAGCTGGTCAGTGTTGGTCTTAGCTGGTCAGTGTTGGTCTTAGCTGGTCAGTGTTGGTCTTAGCTGGTCAGTGTTGGTCTTAGCTGGTCAGTCTGGTCTTAGCTGGTCAGTGTTGGTCTTAGCTGGTCAGTGATGGTCATAGCTGGTCAGTGCTGGTCTTAGCTGGTCAGTGTTGGTCTTAGCTGGTCAGTGCTGGTCTTAGCTGGTCAGTGTTGGTCTTAGCTGGTCAGTGTTGGTCTTAGCTGGTCAGTGCTGGTCAGTGTTGGTCTTAGCTGGTCAGTGTTGGTCTTAGCTGGTCAGTGCTGGTCTTAGTTGGTCAGGCTGGTCTTAGCTGGTCAGTGTTGGTCTTAGCTGGTCAGCCTGGCTGGTCTTAGCTGGTCAGTGCTGGTCTTAGCTGGTCAGCCTGGCTGGTCTTAGCTGGTCAGTGCTGGTCTTAGCTGGTCAGTGCTGGTCTTAGCTGGTCAGGCTGGTCTTAGCTGGTCAGTGTTGGTCTTAGCTGGTCAGGCTGGTCTTAGCTGGTCAGTGTTGGTCTTAGCTGGTCAGGCTGGTCTTAGCTGGTCAGTGTTGGTCTTAGCTGGTCAGGCTGGTCTTAGCTGGTCAGTGTTGGTCTTAGCTGGTCAGCCTGGCTGGTCTTAGCTGGTCAGTGTTGGTCTTAGCTGGTCAGTGTTGGTCTTAGCTGGTCAGTGTTGGTCTTAGCTGGTCAGGCTGGTCGTAGCTGGTCAGTACTGGTCTTAGCTGGTCAGGCTGGTCTTAGCTGGTCAGTGTTGGTCTTAGATGGTCAGTGTTGGTTTTAGCTGGTCAGTGCTGGTCTTAGCTGGTCTTAGCTGGTCAGTGTTGGTCTTAGCTGGTCAGTGTTGGTCTTAGCTGGTCAGGCTGGTCGTAGCTGGTCAGTACTGGTCTTAGCTGGTCAGGCTGGTCTTAGCTGGTCAGTGTTGGTCTTAGATGGTCAGTGTTGGTTTTAGCTGGTCAGTGCTGGTCTTAGCTGGTCTTAGCTGGTCAGTGTTGGTCTTAGCTGGTCAGTGTTATTCTTAGCTGGTCAGTGTTGGTCTTAGCTGGTCAGTGCTGGTCTTAGCTGGTCAGTGTTGGTCTTAGCTGGTCAGTGTTGGTCTTAGCTGGTCAGCCTGGCTGGTCTTAGCTGGTCAGTGTTGGTCTTAGCTGGTCAGGCTGGTCTTAGCTGGTCAGTGTTGGTCTTAGCTGGTCAGCCTGGCTGGTCTTAGCTGGTCAGTGTTGGTCTTAGCTGGTCAGGCTGGTCGTAGCTGGTCAGTCTGGTCTTAGCTGGTCAGGCTGGTCTTAGCTGGTCAGTGTTGGTCTTAGCTGGTCAGTGTTGGTCTTAGTGGTCAGGTGGTCTAGTGCTGGTCTTAGCTGGTCAGTGTTGGTCTTAGCTGGTCAGGCTGGTCTTAGCTGGTCAGTGTTGGTCTTAGCTGGTCAGTGCTGGTCTTAGCTGGTCAGTGTTGGTCTTAGCTGGTCAGTGCTTGGTCTTAGCTGGTCAGCTGTGGTCTTAGCTGGTCAGTGTTGGTCTTAGCTGGTCAGGTGGTCTTAGCTGGTCAGTGTTGGTCTTAGCTGGTCAGGCTGGTCTTAGTGGTCAGTGTTGGTCTTAGCTGGTCAGCCGGGTGGTCTTGTGTCAGTGTTGGTCTTAGCTGGTCAGTGTTGGTCTTAGCTGGTCAGCTGTCGTAGCTGGTCAGTATGGTCTTAGCGTCAGGTGGTCTTAGTGTCATTTGGTCTTAGATGGTCATGCTGGTTTATGTCTTAGCTGGTCAGTGTTTCTTAGCTGGTCAGTGTTATTCTTAGCTGGTCAGTGTTGGTCTTAGCTGGTCAGTGCTGGTCTTAGCTGGTCAGTGTTGGTCTTAGCTGGTCAGTGTTGGTCTTAGCTGGTCAGTGTTGGTCTTAGCTGGTCTTAGCTGGTCTTAGCTGGTCAGTGTTGGTCTTAGCTGGTCAGTGCTGGTCTTAGCTGGTCAGTGTTGGTCTTAGCTGGTCAGTGCTGGTCTTAGCTGGTCAGTGTTGGTCTTAGCTGGTCAGTGTTGGTCTTAGCTGGTCAGGCTGGCTGACTCTGTCTTCTCTATTTTTCTTGCCACTGGTTGTTGTGACAAATAGTTTATGACTTTTTGCCCCTTTATTAAACATTTAAAATTAATTTTATGTTTTTGAAAGGTATCTTCTCGTTTATTTTTGTTGTTTTTTTTTCCAGCCATTTTGTCACTGCCTCAGCCTGTAGCCTATAGGTGTTTTATATAGACTTGTCTTGATTTCTACAACAAATGACGATTTTTAGGTTAAACGTTCAGAATACGATTCCATTATAAGGTTATATTTCAGCACTTTGCGAATGGACAGCGACGCTTCAGTAGCACAGAACGCGTTCTCGCGCGTTGATGTTAAGTGCATTTTTGAGAAACGCGCAAGGAATTGAGGAGGAGCGTTCGTAACCTTGCACGTAGAGAGCGCTCTTAAGAGCTAATATACATCAATCTATATATATATATAATGAGATGTTCCTGATTCACCATCGTCCAGCACGGCTGGCCTCTGAAAATAGCTTTTAAGGTTAGTCTGCCTGGGCCTGGCCATTTTTGAAACGTCTCACTCAATCGTTCGTTGTTTAGGTCTATATTACAGCCATTTTAGGCGATTTATTTGAAATGCAGCATGCAATGTTGTTTAATAACTTTCAAACGGTAGAGCCTGTTCCTTTTTAACATAGCCAAAGGTCGGTGTATTTTTGCTTTAAACATTTTAGGCTTATTCTCAAATTCAGATTGTGTTAGGGGGACGGGATTATTAGGCAATTTTAATCGGACAATTTGACCGGAGCGATTTAATTTTGCCGGACATTTAATTTTTTCCCGGTAATTACCGGACAACAGAAACCCTGCTTTTTTGTAATGCACATGTTGATTTAGTCGGAATTAGTCTAGAATTTAATCCAGAATATGAATGTCTTTTGTGTGGTTTCACAGGTGAGAGAACCTTTAAGCATAAACAGGCACACTGTTGACCAGACCTCAGTGAACACAGGACAGCCCCATGCAGACACAGGAGCGGCCCCCTCTCACATGTCTACCTCAGACTCAGAGGTATTTTTTTCCCACCAGTGGGAGCCCACATAAACACTTCTGTGGAAGGTTTTCACCTATAAGTGTGGGTTTAGAATGGCTATAACCTGAGGTTAAGAATAATGCCCAAAACCAAAAAATGTCGTCTGTAGATGAGAATCTGAAACAAGGACTGGTGGGCCGTTGTCCTGCTCCACTTCACACGCAGTGACGCAGTGATTATGGAGGATTATAGAATGATGAATTAACACTAATTTGACACTTTATTCAACAAGAATAATAATAATTTAATGTATTTAGGCTACTGTTTTTCATACAAATACCATAGAAACCATAAAGTTATGTTTTGCCATGATAGTGAGGTGCTATAGGCTATGGCTGTTTTTATCTGGTTATCATGATCTAAATGCATGATGTTGGATGACCAATGGTTCATTTTAATAATACTCAAGCAGTCAGAATATTACATTTTACCAAATAAAAATGTGGTCGTTTCATGACAGTACAAAACACGTTACTGGTTTTGTTAATAAAAAAAAATAAAAAAACATGTAAAATATATATTGCAAAGACCTAAAAAATGAATGCAAATTTATCAGAATTGCAGACAGCATAGTCACAGAGCGAAAAATAAGCATGAATCAAAAAAACGTTTTTTATTTATAAAATATATAGTTAAAGGTGCAGTGTGTAGATTTTAGCGGCATCTAGTGGTTCGGTTGCGAGTTGCACTAATGGCTCCGCCCACTGCTAACCCTTCCTTTTCGAAGAAGCTACGGTGGCTAAAACGGGACAAACATATCGTCGTCTGAGACAGCAGAGAATAGCCAGAGTAAGCCAAGAGTGTGTAACATTGTCACTAACATTGAGTGTGTAACATTATAAACCACATCATGGATAAAGTTTACAAAGCCATAGTCAGGTGAGGATCAAGGGTCATATAATTAGGGATGCTACAGATGGGTATACACCTGTGGAAAGAATGGGTTGGGTTGAGGGGTAGTTAATGGTAGGGGTGTGGATGCCTTTGTGGGGGGTATGGACACTGTATGGGTGTGTGAGTTGGTTGAGGAAATTGTAGTGGCATGAATGGGTTTGTGGGCGGCAGGCTTGTGCAAAATTCAGAATTTCAGAATTGCCCTCCATTCAATTCATGAATTGGAATTTGAATTGAATTGACTCCGCCCCACAGGAGGTTGAATTTGAATTTGAATTAGAATGGCAGGAAGTGGAATTAAATTCATGGCAATTCAAAGAAATTCCACACAATCACACAGCAGAAAGAAAGTGTTGAATCTCACATACATTCAGCGTTAGGAAGGTTACTTTGGAAATGTAATTGCTTACTGTTATAAGTTCCCCATTATAAATGTGGTTTGGATTACTTTATTTGGATTACTTTATCAATGTAAAGCAATTTCCTTTTAATTTGATTAGTAACTAATTAAATTACACATTTTACCTCAGTAATACAACTAAATACAATTACATTCATTTTGTAATTCAATAACATAATTTCATTACAGTTAGCGATGTCCAAAAGATGTCTTTTCAACGTCTTTGTCACAAAAGTCGTACGTTGAAAAGACGTCCACTGAGGAGCCAGAATGAAAGTTTTTATGACGTCTTTTTTTGACGTGTTCTGCACGTCCGATATTGACATTCATGGACCCTCTTCGTACAAGGTTAAAAACTAGTTCAAATGTGGCCATTGTGGACATATTTTCAACATCATTTATGGCCTCATTTATATATAATTTATACTGTTTCTGGACCAAAAAACACTCTCAGGGTGCATTAAATTAAAACTCCTGGGCCCGTATTCATAAAGAATCTTAATGCAAAGAGTAGCTCCTAGTGACACAATTCTAAGAAAATTCTTAGAAATGTGGGCGTTTACTCTTAAAATTAAAGAAAAAATCCTAGTAAAGAAAAAAGTAATTTAGAAAGCATCTTAACCCTTAAAAGAGGTCTTAAGGTCAAAATTGTTAGGAGCACGGACGAGGACTTTTAAGAGGCTTAAGAGTTTCTTTAGCAGAGGAGAAAATGGCAGAAAGACGAAGAGGGAGAAGAAATGTGTTGCAGACAATGGATGACAGTGAGAAATTACGCATGTAATTTCAAAGTGAAGGCTTAAAATTACGGAAGCGTATTGCATTCACTTGAGGAAAAAAAATCGACTCTGTTTTTCCGAATTAACGAGATAATTTTTCATGGAATTTTTTTTTTGCTCTGTTTTTCTGAATTAATGAGTTAATTATCTCAGAATTACAAGATAATTTTTCATGAAAAAAAAAGTTTTTGCTCTGTTTTTCTGAATTAACGAGAACATTTTTCATGGGAAAAAAAGTTTTTGCTCTGTTTTTCTGAATTAACGAGATAATTTTTCATGGGAAAAAAAGTTTTTGCTCTGTTTTTCTGAATTAATGACTTAATAACTCATTAATTCAGAAAAACAGAGCAAAAACTTTTTTTGCTCTGTTTTTCTGAATTAATGACTTAACTCATTAATTCAGAAAAACAGAGCAAAAACTTTTTTGCTCTGTTTTTCTGAATTAATGACTTAATAACTCATTAATTCAGAAAAACAGAGCAAAAACTTTTTTTCCCATGAAAAATTATCTTGTAATTCTGAGATAATTAACTCATTAATTCAGAAAAACAGAGCAAAAAAAAAAAAAATTCCATGAAAAATTATCTCGTTAATTCGGAAAAACAGAGTCGATTTTTTTTTCTCAAGTGAATGCAATACGCTTCCGTATAAAACTACAGCTTATGAAAACCCCAACATTCAAAATCTCAGAAAATTAGAATGTTAGGCTACATGAAATAAAAAAAAATAAAAATAATTTTAAACATTCCACATCTTTGGAATTCTCTCCCACCTCACATTCGTCACCTAGACTAACTTCTTCAATTCAAATCTCAACTTAAAACTCATCTGTTTAGATTAGCTTATTCAACATATACTTTCATCGGGATTTCATTTTACTTAATTTTTTTGATTGTACTTATTAATTTGATTTCTACAAATGATATTATTGTTAGGCTAATGTTCCGTTTTAAATTTGCTCTGTAAGGCGTCCTTGGGTGTCTTGAAAGGCGCCCTGAAATAAAATGTATTATTATTATTATTATTATTATTAAACACAGAAATGTCAGTCCTCTGAAAATCATGCATATGTTTATAGTTATATATACTAAATATATTAGTTTCATCTTTTAATTTTAATTACTGAAATACATGAAGTTTTGCACGATATTCTAATTTTTCCAGTTTTACCTGAATACTTAAATCACAATTTTTTTCCTTCTTCACTCAAAAAAATTATGTGTTGGCTTTACTTAACTTTGTTTTGTAAACATGCACCACCGGTTCCACATAACTATGTTTCGTTAAACAAACATAATATGTTCATGTAACTTCAACATCATGGAATTTGGTCATTTTAAGCGACCCAATTAAACTCTGAGTTAATGAGTTAATTAAGTCAATAACTGAGGGATGATTGAGCATTATTGAAGACACCTGATGTTAACAAGCAGAATCTCTGAAGGAGAAAACCAGAATTTTTAAGTCACCATTATGGAGATAAGTATTTGTTTTAGTTGGGCTCTTGACCATTAACTTATTAACTTTAGATTTTGTTTGGTTGCTGTGCATGAGTTACAACAGCCGAATGAACAATGAATTGAGGAGATCTGATGGTGTTGGTTGTGTTTTAACGTAATCAGTATTTCACAATCATTTGACCTCAATCACTGAACTCATATTGAACCCAATTACTGAGTTAAGTTTACCTTACTGTCATTGTAGAGCATACTATTTTTAGCCTTTTCAATGAATTTCAAATGACCAAATCAAGAAATAAAAAATAAATTTCTTAAAAAGTATTTTGAGTAGGCACACACAGACATCAGGAATCAACATATGAATCTCAGCAATGGTGACAAACAGATCATGAGCTCATTATTTATTCATGCAGCAATGCATGATGGGAGCCATGAATGAGTTTTGATTGGTGGCACCCAGAATTCACTGCAACATGCTTTATAATTGTCACCATTGTTGAGATTCATAGGCTGATTCTTTATGTCTGTGTGTGCCTACTCAAAATATTTTTTAGGAAGTTTCTTTTTTGTTTATTGATTTGATCATTTGAATTTCATTAAGTCTAAAAATAGTATGCTCTACAATGACAGTGCTGCTATTATCCGTACGGTGAAGTTAACTCAGAAATTCAGTTTAATATAAGTTCAGTGACTCAGGTCAAATGATTGTGAAATAATGATTATGTTAAAACACAACCAACACCATCAGATGACCTTTGTTTATTGTTCATCCGGCTGTTATAACTCATGTACAGCAACCAAACAAAATCTAAAGTTAATAAGTTAATGGTCAAGAGCCCAACTAAAACAAATACTTATCTCCATAATGGTGACTTAAAAATTCTGTTTTTCTCCTTCAGAGATTCTGCTTGTTAACATCAGGTGTCTTCAATAATGCTCAATCATCACTCAGTTATTCACTTAATTAACTCATTAACTCAGAGCTTAATTGGGTCGCTTAAAATGACCAAATTCCATGATGTTGAAGTTACATGAACATATTATGTTTGTTTAACGAAACGAGGTCAGAAAAAAAAATCTTGTTTTCCCTTTGTTTATTTTTCTGACCCCCCTGGCAGACTTTTTCTCCCTTGTTTTAAGCATGAACTCACTTCATTTTGACGATTTATTCTGAAAACAATTCCTAATAATATCTTAAGTCATTTAGATTGTTTTAAGAATGTTTATAGGCTATAAAAACCAGACAAAATACTGAGTAAGAAAGAAATGTTATTTTTTCCTTGCATTTGATGCCAGTACGATTTACAATAACTTGTACAGTTTTAACAGTGCATTAACACTTTTTCAGGAAAATAATGTTCACAGTGATTTGTTTATGATTTTCAGATTTCACGACTACAAGAAATTGTGAAAATGCAGAAACTGGCCTCGGATCATCCATCATCATTATTGAGTTCCAAGGTATTTTGTTAATAAGCTTGGTTTACCTTCTGTCAAGTTTGATTTGTCTTCAAAAATAATTTGCCCTTGAATGAGTTCTTGACATAATAACACAATATAGTTGAGCAATATAACACGAGCAAGTGCTATTTTCTCAAATATTGGCACGATTGCAAAATGTGAAATTCATAGATAACAGTTTAATAAACAATAAGTTGATTAAATGAATAAACAATTTTAAGATACAACAGTGTCAATTTTGACTGTTTTTGCTCTATTTGGCCAACGAAAATAGTTCCAAACAAAGCAGAAAAGTTGCAACACACAGCGTTTCGTTATTGAATGATTCACTGTTTCAAACAAATTGGTTGAGTCAATGATTCAATGACTCATTCTTAAATGTTGTATGATGATTTACTTATTACAACTTGCCAGATTTGGCGGATTTAATGTCATAATAGTATAATTTCATTTTTCCTAACATTTCATATTTCTATAATTCAAAATGTTATATTTAGAACATTAATCTCATAACATTATTTAGGCCATTGTAATTGCAGTGTAGATGGATTTTGTTTACTGATTTCATTTAAATTGGCTTAACAGCCCTTCATGTATTAATTAAACGATGATCAACAATATGTATCTTTATAGAAATAATTATGAGAGGGGTGCACTGCAAAAAATGCTTTTCTTACTTAGTATTTTTGTCTTGTTTCCAGTCCAAATATCCAAAAAAATCTTAAATCAAGATGCATTTACTAAAGTAGTAAAATGCCATAATATATTATGTCTTGTTTTCTGGGGAAATAAATAAAAATTAAGTGAGTTGTTGCTTAAAAACAAAACAAAATGATCTGCCAATGGGGTGAGAAAAATAATCCTTTTTCTGTTTGAATTACGATTATTTTTCTTACCCGAATGGCAGATAATTTTGCTTTTTTTTAAGCAACAACTCACTTAATTTAGATTAATTCCCACGGAAAACAAGACATAATATCTTATGTCATTTCACTTCTCTAGTAAATGCATCTTGATTTAAGAATTTTTAGATATTTGGACTGAAAACAAGACAAAAATACTAAGAACAGCATTTTTTTGCAGTGTGCCCTTTTTTCACTTGAACACCTGACCCCAACATGTCTGGAGACTACGAGCCTTCAAACCACACATCATACGCCAATACGACACCCTTAGACCAGTGTTTTTCTTAGCATAAGTTTATGTAAATGTTTGACTTCTACATACCTGAGCCCCTTTAATGCTTGAGGAAACAAATGCTCCAAGATCCTGATGAATGAGGAATAATCCTGGAAATTAAGCTGGTTATTAGCAGCCGTAAAACAATCATGGGGGATTTTGTTCATTATTCATTTAATCTCAGTCAGTCCAATGTAATGATACACTGTACAGGGATCAATAAAGCTCAGCTCTGTTGCATTTTCAACCTCACAATTAATATCAATAATAATGATAACAGAACATTAGGGAATATACACAACACTTGGCCTGTTCCCTGTGGATTGTCATTGGATAACATTTGATTGGCACAAATCAATAAACATAATATATGAGCATTATGTTGCATAAATGTAAACGTTAATTTGGATTGTGATGAAGATTTAGGCCACTCTTTCTTGTTATATTCACATATCTTACAAGTACATATCTTTTCTCACAGACCACTCACATAGCATATCTTACTACAAAAATAGGATTCAAGGACACACAACTACAGGTGCCACAGGTTTAGGTGCAAGTAATGTTTTCATTATGTGACGACTGGGAGAACATACAGCCAGGAGAAGTGTACAAATGTAAAGATAGAAAACAATAAAGGGATGGAGAAATGCTTCACCTGGTTGCTCATATCTAAATATGTTTACAGTACTGGGATGAACTTGAAGAAATCTGTACGCTTCAATAGAAGTTAAGCTCTATCAAATTAATTTGTGCCATAATGTACATTAAGGGATGCACGATATATCGGACGATATATGTTCATTTTTAAAGGATTAGTTCAGTTTTAAAAAAACTTTTGCTGATAATTTACTCACCCCCATGTCATCCAAGATGTCCATGCCTTTCTTTCTTCAGTCGAAAAGAAATGAAGGTTTTTGATGAAAACATTCCAGGATTTTTCTCCATATAATGGACTTCATTGGGACCCAAACAGTTCAAGGTCCAAAAGACAGTTTCAGTGCAGCTTCAAAGGGCTTTAAACGACACCAGACGATGAATAAGGGTCTTATCTAGCCAAACCATCGCTCATTTCAAAAATAACTAAAAACGTTTAAGTTTTATAAGCACAAATGCTCACCTTGCTCTGTTCTGTGATGCGCGTTCATTCATGACCTTTTCAACGTAATTGCGTATTACGTGACGTCACATAAACGCACATCACAGAACAGAGCAAGGTGAGCATTTGTGCTTATAAACTTAAACGTTTTTATTTATTTTTGAAATGAGCGATGGTTTGGCTAGATAAGACCCTTATTCATCGTCTGGTGTCGTTTAAAGCCCTTTGAAGCTGCACTGAAACTGTCTTTTGGACCTTGAACTGTTTGGGTCCCATTGAAGTCCATTATATGGAGAAAAATCCTGGAATGTTTTCATCAAAAACCTTCATTTCTTTTCTACTGAAGAAAGAAAGACATGGACATCTTGGATGACATGGGGGTTAATTATCAGCAAAAGTTTTTTTAAAAGTGAACTAATCCTTTAATGTTATTGTTATCGGTCTGATAAGAAAATTTGGCCGACATATTAAAGCCAATAAATAATCAAAGACTATGTTTTTCAGATGTGCACTGTTCACCATGTTGGTTTTTAATTGCTTGAAATATGATTGGAAAAAGGGAAAATACAGTGTAACATGTACAGCGCAAGTATCGGCTACATAAATTTAAAATGAGAATATCATAATTGTGTGTTTGGGACATGGCTTTTAATGGTGAGACTATTGTTTTTGTGATCAGGCTCTCAAAAAATATATAAAAATTATTTGGATTTAGATTTATCGGCCAATATATCGGTTATCACTTTCAAATATAAAGAATTATCTGTATCGGACAAATTTTTCATATCGGTGCATCTCGACCATTAGCACCGAAAATAATCTTGACTCAAAGATTAAATTTGTGGTTACAGTAAAGCACTTACATGGGGCCAGACACTGAACGTTAAAATAAAAACTATTTCAAAAGCATATCCACAAGACAACTGAATTAACATTGAATTAAATTGAGAATTTGTTTCGTAATTGATGAACTGCAACAAAGACACCATTATTGAGTCTGCATTGAACTGAATAATGACAATATTGTCTTCTGCAGTCGCTTTACAACTGAAATTGAAGTCATTTCACATAATTTAAATACTAAATTAATTTTGAAACACCATTATTTTCCCATTTATTTCTGTGAAACTGCTTTGAAACTAAATATATGTGACTCGACATTTTACATATTTGCATGATGGAATCACTTACATTATGAACATTGTCGGTGTAAATGAATTATATAACTTCAGTGTCATGACCACAAAATGTCAAAAACATGGGAACATTTTCACAGATATCAGAAAGAGACTTTACAGGAACTCACAGAAATACTTTTGGTGAAGCATGACGAGTAAAAAAGCACAGCTCAAATTATAAATAGGGTTTTTACTGAATGATTCAGTGTTTTCATATTTCTTTTGCACAGGTTTACTTGCATTTTAAATGCATTGCAATCACAATGATTTTCTACAGTAATCGACAGTCACAAATGCGTCAATAGAGCTCAACTTGTGTTATAGAAAAATTTATAGTTTAGTTTTCACTTTGATATTGTATGGGTTTTCCTGTATTTCAATCATGTATTTTCTCTCTTGGATTATTTTGTATACCTGGGGGAAACTGAGACACACACCCACAGCAACTGGTCAGACAGCCTCTAAATTCTTTAGCAGGGATAATCAGGAAAGACAAGTGGGACTATTCAGCCTTTTGGCCTCACAGGTGGGGAGATAGTGAAAGTCCAGGAAGGGGGGCTAGGAAGGACCATTGTACTTCTAACAAACCTGCTTTATCGGTTTTCTCTAACGAAACTAGAACTGGTTTAACTGAGATGAGTGGAAATATCGGCTAGAACTGGTTAGTTTGGGGTGAATGGAAAACTACAGAGAAAGGACTCTGAGGAAGGGGTATAAAGTCTGTCTGTTTGCATTGTGTGTCAGATCTGTGTTTCTATCGCGAGGTAGCTGTCGCGATACTTTTGTAAACCAGTCTCCTCTAAAAGAATAAACATCTTTTAGAGTACAATTTGAATCTGATGTCTCTTACTATGATGTTATTTGTTAATTAAATTGTTTTTGCCACAAAACATTTATTATTGAACCTGAAACACTGCTTTAATTAAATGAATTCTGACTGTTTTTTTGGTCTTATTGTGACTCTTTCCGCTCTTCGTTAAAGGAACACTCCACCGTTTTTTCATATTAAACTATGTTAGACGCAATGAACGACCCACCCGTTCATGAATGACCCATCACTAACGAGCATGCACAAACATGTCCTTAAAACAACCCTTAAGGCCATTGCACACTGAGTCCGATTTTTTCGTATGCGTTTTTTCGTGTTCATCAGCCTAAAAATTCGTCACGCACAGAAACCTTGCACACTGAGTCCGATGCGTATTTATTAAACCTTTGCGGAAAAAAACGCAAAAAATACAAAATGGATTCGTCAAGCAGTGAGGATGATTGTGTTGCCCTAGAAGAGAAAAGAGAAGAAAAGAGGGTCCATCCAATCTTGTGCCGAGAGGAAGGAGTTTCAGCTCATCAGGAGTTGCGCAATTATCCCGAGCGATTCAAAATTTACCTCAGAATGCCAATGGAACAGTTTGATGCTTTGCTAGCGATACTGGAGCCACATATTAAAAAGAAAACCACCAAAAAAGACACACACACACACACACACACACACACACACAACACACACACACACGCACACACGGCCGGTAGAAACGCTGGGCATACAGAACAGCTGTATGGTTTGTTTATCATACAGTACTCAGAGCCGTTGAAAAACATATTTAACGGCTCTGACAGTAGGCCTACTTTGTGCTGCGAGACGAAGTGTATCAACTTGTCAGATGCCATTCTGGATTGTGTCGTTCGCTTGTACGGTGGGTCTGAATAGTCAAAAACCTCTCAAAATGCTGGCTGTGGATGCGAAAAAACGCAGAAAATCGAACCTGATCCGAATTTTTTTTTGACGGACGAAAGTTTCGGAGGCAGTGTGCAAGCGTGATTGACATAACGTGAGGTCGATTTTTTTCTTTAACGTGCGAAAATTTCGGATGCGAATTTCGGACTCAGTGTGCAATGGCCTTTAACGTTCGTTTTCAAAACTGTGACACTCACCGAGTGGTTAGTGGTGTTCGTTGATGATCCAAAACAAGTAGCGTAGCGAAATACAGTTTCTGTCGGGTTTTATTTGCCATTTTGTAAAATCGCATGATTTCTGTTGGAGGCCTCATTGCAATAACTCGTGCAATAAAACCCGACAGAAACTGTATTTCGCTACGCTACTTGTTTTGGATCATGAACGAACACCACTAACCACTCGGTGAGTGTCACAGTTTTGAAAACGAACGTTAAGGGTTGTTTTAAGCACATGTTTGTGCATGCCCATAGACAGCCACTCTGAAGCGCTCAGAGGCGATTCTAAAAGAGTCAAAAAGTCGAGACAGGACCCATCGTCAACATTTCTGTATCCACCACTCTAGCTCATCAAAAACTAACTAGAAAATAGACTCAAAGTGCTAAATACCCGAATTATCCTTTAAGGGAATAACAGTTTAATATGAAAAAATGGTGGAGTGTTCCTTTAAAGGGCAAGTAGGTTTGGTAATGAACATTGCAAACACAGTGTCACTCTCAATTATTCTTCTACAGTCCATGCTGTGCTGAAGTGTGAAGTTGAAGCAGCTGATTATCTGCACGCAAACTAATTCGGCCCGATTGCTTTGCCAACAAAAAGGCTGATGTGAAACGTTCAGCGGAAGACTGTGTTTCTCAAGTGTCCTGACTTGTCTTCAGCGAAACACAAACGTAAAGAAGAGCGTTTTCAGGCCTCAGGAGAGGAACTTCTCCACAGACTCCAGCAGCTCGCTGGAGCAGTTCAGGCTTTTGAGGTCCAGTATTAATCTGTCTTCTCTGCTCGGTGACATTTGCTCCTCTGATTCGGGGCCGATGATGATTTGTGGCTCCTCTGTGTCTTGGTAAAAAGCCAGGCCGTTTCTCTGGGGACTCCCAGTATTGCACTCCTCTGCTTTCTCTTGTTCTCCTCCTGGAGTGTGTTTGGCCATGAGAAGCAGGACCGTGGCCATGTTGATGGATTCGGACGCCAGGTCAAGGCTGTAATCCATCAAAGAGCCGCTCTCTGTGACTGCAGGCTGTGATCAACAAAACATGGACATTTATGCATTTGATGCTTTTATCGTTGAACGTTTAACACTCATCCTTCCCTTGCACTTTGTAAAACATCTTTCCCTCACTAGTATTTTAAGTAATTTAAGCACATTCCTCACATTCTTTCAACTTAAATTCAAAATAACTCACAATTTCTTGCATAACTGTTTTATGACCTCTTGTGAAAAAAACAACAACATGATATTTCATGACTTTAAAATTATACTTAATTTTTTTTTTATTTTTGTCCAGAAGGTTTTTTTGACAATATGTTTTCTATTTTTTAATGCAATTGTTTTGTGGAGATTTTTTAAATTTACCTTTAAATGGCTAGATTTGATCAATAAATAGTAATTCAAAATAACTCACAATTTCATGCATATCCCTTTTAATTCAGCTCAAAATATCTTACATTGGGTGTCTTTGCTGACCTCTTGTGGGGAAAAAAATATAACATCAAATGAGCAAATGAGCTGGGTCCTAAAGTCAGTTTCTCTTCAGAATGCATTCAAAATAACCCAAAGGAAGGATGAGGGTTAAAGCTACACCGACTTCAAAATTTCACTCAGAAATAGCAGAATTAATTACATAGAAATGGCAAGTAACACATTGAATTAAACATTTAATGTTAAAGTAAAACATACTCTAATAATTAAAAAAATATACAGTGTATAACACTGAAGCATAAAAAATACAAGCTACTGGTGGAGGAAAATTGTTTTGCTAATAAAGTTAGTAATAATGCTATTCTGCACAGATTAATCTGATGATCATCAAAAACTTGCCTAATAACAAAAAGTATCATGTATCTTATGCCATTGTTGTTTCAACTTGTTGGATACTTAGACTTGTGGTCAAAAGTTTGGAATAAAGTTAAAGAAGTCTCTTTTGCTCACCAAGGATCCATTTATTTGATAAAAAATACAGTAATAATAGTGAAATTTTCTGGATGCACGATATATCAGCCACCATATCGGTATCGTCCGATATACACTCACCAAAAGGATTATTACACTCTAAAAAACGTTATTTTTAACCCAATATTTTTAAGTGAGTAGGAACACCTGTTCAATTTCTCATTAATGCAATTATCTAATCAACCAATCACATGGCAGTTGCTTCAATGCATTTAGGGGTGTGGTCCTGGTCAAGACAATCTCCTGAACTCTAAACTGAATGTCAGAATGGGAAAGAAAGGGGATTTAAGCAATTTTGAGCGTGGCATGGTTGTTGGTGCCAGACGGGCCGGTCTGAGTATTTCACAATCTGCTCAGTTACTGGGATTTTCACACGCAACCATTTCTAGGGTTTACAAAGAATGGTGTGAAAAGGGAAAAACATCCAGTATGCAGCAGTCCTGTGGGCGAAAATGCCTTGTTGATGCTAGAGGTCAGAGGAGAATGGGCCGACTGATTCAAGCTGATAGAAGAGCAACTTTGACTGAAATAACCACTCGTTACAACCCAGGTATGCAGCAAAGCATTTGTGAAGCCACAACACGCACAACCTTGAGGCGGATGGGCTACAACAGCAGAAGACCCCACCGGGTACCACTCATCTCCACTACAAATAGGAAAAAGAGGCTACAATTTGCAAGAGCTCACCAAAATTGGACAGTTGAAGACTGGAAAAATGTTGCCTGTTCTGATGAGTCTCGATTTCTGTTGAGACATTCAGATGGTAGAGTCAGAATTTGGCGTAAACAGAATGAGAACATGGATCAGGGCTGGACTGGGACGAAAAATCGGCCCGGGCATTTTGGCCCAGAACGGCCCAGGCACACTACAAGATCTTAAACACAACCGATCTTTGCACGTCCTTGAATATGTATATCATCTCCTATTCCTTAAAACCAATAATGCCATAATGAGTGAGTAAGAATGAGTGAGATTTAACAGATGAAATAACTACTGTTTGTAAAATACAATTGAAGTAGGCTACACTACACAGTGATAAATACTAAAACAAGCTACAGTATAAGTTGCATTGGCATAGCAATACCAGTGTTTCATACAGGATTTTTGGTAAATCTGTGGTGGGTGTACCTTGATCTGTCTAGGGGGGTTCGGAGGCATGCTCCCCGAAAGAAAATTTTGTGCTTTTTAATATTAAATTCAGCCATCTGGTGCACTTTTAGAGTAAAAAATTAAGACCTCCAACCCATATTCAGTGTGCAAATTGAACAAAGAAAAACTCAAACCTCTTTTATTTGTGATATAGTGTCTGTCTACATTACACTACTACATAATAATAGTTATAATATTAATCCCATGACAGTAATATACATGTATTGTAAAACAAATGCACTGAAAAAAAAAACGTTCAGAATTAATTTCGTACTAATTTCTATACTTAGAGAAACACGTGATCTTTTATTTTGACAGAAACTGCATCAAACTTTTATTTTGGCGGAAAACATGGTTTCCAAACGTGTGCACTGTAAAATCAAATCGTACTCCTTACTATAAAAATACTAGTAGGTTTACTTGATTTTAACCAAAATGTTGAGTTTACTACAATTTTTTTATTGTTGCTGAAATATTAGAAAATATAGTTCCCATAACTAACGTGATTTAAGTAAAATTACTCAAAATGTCTGAGAAGGTGCTGTTACGCATGCGTACTGGTCCACAATTTCCCCTCCCCCACACAGCACAGAAGCACATGCAGCTTTTGCAGAGAGGATCGCACTTCGTGAAGTTCAAGGTAAACTCTTTTAATTTAAACCTCATTTTCTCATTCTTTTGTGTGCTAGTCTTAATAATCGTTACATTTTCTGCACTATGTTAGTTGCATTTTGTTTTGTTGAATATTCGGTATGTTAAGAACACAAACACGTTTTGACCACTGCCCATTATCTGAAGCAATTTCTGCTCAAACTAGTTATTTGCCGCTTTATATCTGTAAATCCAGCTGCCTGGTTGCCTATTAATTACTATTAATTCATTCATTTGTTTTAGTGATGGGCAAGGTTAACCAGTAATTTGAACTGATGATTGGTCATGAACGGTTATGCAGACGCGAATGTTTACAGAATTCAAAATTCAGTGACAACTCTACAAAACGCGTCACCTCGTTTTGAATGTTGTGTTTATGGAATGATTTTCGTTGACGCTCAACATATACTAGGGACGCGCCAATTTCGAAAGAGGCAGCAGACACGGTTGCATTCACTCTAGAGAGTGCGCAATCCAGGCAAAGTACAAATTGATGGAAAAGACCGCCAACGTTACATCTCCAGATCAGTTATTTATTTATTTTTTAAATAACGATTTTTAACTTGACAGGGCACGTTAAAAACGCAATGATAAATGCTGAACTCCAGTCAGGCCGGTTGCTTCGAAAATTAAATGCGTGCTTATTATGATAATTACGGCAATATGCAGGCAGCAAAGAAATTGTGAGGTGTTTTTCTATCGAGTTTGTTACGGAGTATTTAGCAGACCCCTTATCCCACCACCTCAAGCAGAGTATAAACATATAATATAACATATTTAGGGGTTCAAGCACAAAGTGCTGAAACCCCATTGTTATTTATATAACATTTGTATAAACAACGTATTTAAATATAAGTTTGCACGTACATTTTAACAGTCTAAGTTTTAAAATAATACCTAATGCATGTGCTGTTTCAATTTAACTCATTGACCAACTGCTTTGCATGTGTCCCACAATTTGGAGGAAAAAAAAAGAGGGAGATAAACACTGGTCTATGCATCTGATTATGTTGTTTGTTCATTGACTTTTGATTGATGGAATAACTTTTTTTTTTATTTTTAGAATACCAGTCGATAAGCTGCTATGCAGTGGAAATGTAAGTTCCGGTCGTGCTTTAATTTGTTACAAGTGCCATGTTTGTGACTTAACTGAGCCATGTAGCGAGTAGACGTGCTTTGCAAGTAATGATATTGTTGTTTCTGCTTTCTTAAATTGCCATTTTGTTTTATACCATGAGAGTATAGCTCATGTTAGATATTAAAATATTAATTCTGGGTATACTTTTTGTAGTTTTTTTGAAGTAGATACTATATTTGTCTCTTGTGAAACAATTCTGATTTTTTTTCTTCTCTACTTAGGATGTGGATGTAGAAGCTGACTTCAGTGAAGTAGATGTTGGCCTGCTCACAATTTTACCTGAAGAAATGCCTACCAAACGTCCAAATGCCATCAACGTGGACGCAATGAGGGCAATCGTTTTGGAGGGAACAATTGTTGTGGATGATGTCCCAAATTTGCCACACACTGTATGTCTCCTTTTTGCCTTGATCTATGCTCTAAATTTAGACTACCCAAAGACAATGAGGAACATATTTGATTTCATTCAGTGGGTATTTCTGTCTTTGGGAGGGAATAATCTCGAACCCAAACTCCAAACCCTTAAAGAGAATCTCCACCTTTTTTTCATATTAAACTATGTTATTCCCTTAAGGGTTAGTTCACCCAAAAATGAAAATTCTGTCAGTAATTACTCACCCTCATGTTGTTCCAACCCCGTAATACTTTCGTTCATCTTCGAAACACAAATTAAGATAATTTTTATTAAATCTGAGAGCTGGATCACTCCTCCATAGGCTTCCAAGGGACTGAAACGTGTTCCCCCGAAAAGCTAATAAAGACATAGTTAAAACAGTCCAAGTGACTACAGTGGCTCAATCTTCAGTTTATTAAGCGACGAGAATACTTTTTGTGCGCAAAAACTAACAAAAATAACGACTTTATTTCAACTATTAATTTCCTTCTCTGTGGGCATCGTCAGTGTGATATCGTAGGGCTACGTCACACGCAGGCTCACTATTGGCCGACGCTGGTCATGTGTCTACGAGAACTATCTCGAGGGCCACGGAGAAGGAAATGAATACTTGAATAAAGTCTATATTTTAGTTTTTTTTGCGCACAAGTAGTATTCTCATTGCTTGATAAACTTGAGATTGAGCCACTGTAATCACTTGGACTATTTTAACGATGTCTTTAACTTTTCGGGGGAACAAGTTTCAATCCCTTAGAAGCCTATGGAGGAGTGATCCAGCTCTCAGATGTAATCAAAAATATCTTAATTTGTGTTCCGAAGATGAACGAAAATCTTACGGGGTTGGAACAACATGAGGGAGAGTAATTACTGACAGAGTTTTTCATTTTTGGGTGAACTAACCCTTTAAAGGATTAGTTACTTTTAAAAAAAACTTTTGCTGATAATTTACTCACCCCTATGTCATCCAAGATGTCCATGTCTTTCTTTCTTCAGTCGAAAAGAAATTAAGGTTTTTGATAAACTCGCATCACAGAACAGAGCAAGGCGAGCATTTGTGCTTATAAAACAAACTTTTTTATTTATTTTTGAAATGACCGATCGTTTCGCTAGATAAGACCCTTATTCATCGTCTGATATCGTTTAAAGCCCTTTGAAGCAGCACTGAAACTGTCATTTGGACCTTGAACCGTTTGGGTCCCATTGAAGTCCATTATATGGAGAAAAATCCTGGAATGTTTTCATCAAAAACCTTAATTTCTTTTCGACTGAAGAAAGAAAGACATGGACATCTTGGATGACATCGGGGTGAGTAAATTATCAGCAAAAGTTTTTTTTTTAAAAGTGAACTAATCTTTTAACTAAGACGAGTTGATACATACCTCTCTCGTCTCAGTGCGTGCATTAAATCGCTTGGTCTTGCGGCGAAACTTTGGTAGCACTTAGCTTAGCCCAGTTCATTCAATAGGATCCAAACAGAGAAGTGACCAAACACTTCCACGTTTTCCCTATTTAAATACAGTTACTCGAGTAGTGTAACTCGACCAAGAACGGTGTCACAAAATAAAACGTTGCGCTTTTCTAAGTGTGTAAAATGGATAACTATATTGTATGGCAGAATACCATAGCAAGTGCTTGGGAGCACTTTGACTCGGCGCAGTAATATCATCTCTCGTGAAAAATCCTTGGTTCTATTGACGCAAATGAGAGAGAGGAGGAGGAGAGGGAGCGGGGGGAGGATTTTTCACGAGAGATGATATTACTGCGCCGAGTCGAAGTGCTCCCAAGCACTTGCTATGGTATTCTGCCATACAATATAGTTATCCATTTTACACACTTAGAAAAGCACAAAGTTTTATTTTGTCACCGTTCTTGGTCGAGTTACACTACTCTAATAACTGTATTTAAATAGGGAAAACGTGGAGGTGTTTTGTCACTTCTCTGTTTGAATCCTATTGAATGAACTGGGCTAAGCTAAGTGCTACCAAAGTTTCGCCGCAAGACAGAGCAATTAAGTGCACGCACTGAGACGAGAGAGGTATGTATCAACTCGTCTTAGTTAAGGGAATAACATAGTTTAATATGAAAAAACGGTGGAGTATCCTTTTAAAAATCAGCTTTTAAGCTAAACTTGTGTCTCCTTACTTTCTGCCTTGGATGCCTAAGCTGCCGTATTTAAAGGGTTAGTTCACCCCAAAATGAAAATTGTCAGTAATTACTCTCCCTCATGTTGTTCCAACTTGTAAGACTTTCGTTCATCTTCGGAACACAAATTTAGATATTTGTGATTAAAAATCTGAGAGCTGGATCACTCCTCCATAGGCTTCTAAGGGATTGAAACCTGACAGGCCTAGAAAAGTTATTAAAGAAATTCTAAAAATAATCCAAATGACTACAGTGGCTCAATCTTAAGTTTATCAAGCGACGAGAATACTTTTTGTCCAAAAAACAAACAAACAAAAATAACGACTTAAAGTATTCATGTCCTTCTCTGTGGGCCTCTGATTGAGTCTACGTAGTGCTTCTGTGTTGTACGTCACACGTAGGCTCACTATTGGCCGACGCTGGTCATGTGTGTGATGCGTGTGACGTTTACCCAGAAGCGATACGCACTCTCGAGGCCCACAGAGAAGGAAATGAATACTTGAATAAAGTCGTTATTTTTTTTTGTTTTTTGCGCTCAAAAAGTATTCTCGTCGCTTGATAAACTTAAGATTGAGAACTGTAGTCACTTGGACTATTTTAACGATTTCTTTAATAACTTTTCGGGGCTGGCAAGTTTCAATCCCTTAGAAGCCTATGGAGGAGTGACCCAGCTCTCAGATTTAATAAAAAATATCTTCATTTGTGTTCCGAAGATGAACGAAAGTCTTGCGGGGTTGGAACAACATGTGGGTGCGTAATTACTGACAGAATTTTCATTTTGGGGTGAACTAACCCTTTAAGAAGTTGGCATATTGGCATATTCATTTGCACTAATTTCAAGTGGCCACTAGTTTAAATGGGTTAGGGTTAGTAAGCCACATACTGTGTCAAGGTATAAAAGGTTTTATTTTAATGTTGTAAAAGCCTATTCAAGGTAGAAAAGGTCTGTATTCCTGGGTTTTAAAGGCCTATTTTATGTTATTTTAGCTTGTTTTGTTTGCATATAGTGCCAGTTTTGAAAATGTCATGACAGCAGAATGCTGCTAGTCAAGAGAACACAGATGTTTTAAAGTTTAGTTTTTATTGTGATGGTCTTAATTTTTCTGTAAAACATGTTTTTTACAAAAAATAAACAGTTGAGAATTTCACCCTTGTGTTAAGTGTATTCCATGCTAGTTGAACTACTAAAAATACGTTCACTTTACTTGAAGAAAATGTGGAAACCGATTGCACATATTTTTTTAAGTCTGTGTAGCTTAGAATGGCAGATTAAAACCATGTTGAGAATAATAGTATTTAAGATGTTTGCAGAACACATGATAACACTGTTAGTTAAATGGAATTACTCAAGTAATCTTACTATTAAATCTTAAGTAGTATTAGTAAATATTATTGAGTAAGTTTAATGTAAAATTTTAGTTAACAAACTTGATATTTATTATTTAATTTACTTGGGAAGAGTTTGGTTTCTTTACTTTAAGCTGATTATTAACTTAACTTCAGTTTTCCCTTTAAGTTTGCTTTGCAAAAATAAGGCAATCGGTTTCCAAACTTTTTTTAAGTAAACTGAACTTATTAGAATTTACAGTGTGGAAATAATGTAATGGGTTCTACACAGCCTATATGTGTTAAAGTAGCCTAGTTCTGCTCACCACAGTCCTCTACACTCACTCATTTATCTCCTGATCCTCCTCACTCCTCATCAGCCACTTGAATAGCCTGATTCTTTTTTCACGCTATTTCCCTGCACTTTTCTTGCGTTTCTTCTCCATCGCTCTGACGATTTAAACAGATACTGCCGGCTCGCGCTCACTCAGAGCCCAAAGGGTGAGGTGTTTCAAGATGTGATTGGACCATCCCAGTGTCAATCAAGAAAATAACCAATGGGCCGCTGATCTACGCGTTTCATGGGCCGGTCTGAGAGAAAAACAAAACCTTCTGACTTTTTTTGTCCAATGCATTACACCGGTACAAAGATCCCAGCGCCGCCAATTATTCAAAACTAAACGAATGGGCCGCCGATGTACGAGTTTGATGGGCCGGTCAGATAAAAAAAAAAAAAAAATTAAGTTTGAGATGTATCGGCCCAAATAGCACGTCGGCCCACCGGGCAAATGCCCGAATTGCCCGATGGCCAGTCCAGCCCTGACATGGATCCATCATGCCTTGTTACCACTGTGCAGGCTGGTGGTGGTGGTGTAATGGTGTGGGGGATGTTTTCTTGGCACACTTTAGGCCCCTTAGTGCCAATTGGGCATCGTTTAAATGCCACGGCCTACCTGAGCATTGTTTCTGACCATGTCCATCCCTTTATGGCCACCATGTACCCGTCCTCTGATGGCTACTTCCAGCAGGATAATGCACCATGTTACAAAGCTCGAATCATTTCAAATATGTTTCTTGAACATGACAATGAGTTCACTGTGCTAAAACGGCCCCCACAGTCACCAGATCTCAACCCAATAGAGCATCTTTGGGATGTGGTGGAACGGGAGCTTCGTGCCCTGGATGTGCATCCCACAAATCTCCATCAACTGCAAGATGCTATCCGATCAATATGGGCCAACATTTCTAAAGAATGCTTTCAGCACCTTGTTGAATCAATGCCACGTAGAATTAAGGCAGTTCTGAAGGCGAAAGGGGGTCAAACACATTATTAGTATGGTGTTCCTAATAATCCTTTAGGTGAGTGTATATTCGTTTTTAATGTTATTATTATCGGCCCGATAAGAAAATTTGGCCAATCTATTAAAGCCGATAAATAATGGATTATTTACTTCAGCTGAGACATTTCAGATGCGCACTGTTCAACATGATGGTTTTGAATTGCTTGAAATATGATTGGAATCACTTTAAAAAAAGGAAAATACAGTTCAGTGCAACATGTGCAGCGCAAGTCTGTTATATCGGCTACATAAGAGAACATTATAATTGTGTGTTTGGGTCATGGCTTTTAATGGTGAGACTTTCGTTTTTGTAATCAGACTCTCAAAAATTATAATTTTTTTTGATTTAGATTTATCGGATAATATATCAGTTATCGGCTTTCAAATATAAAGAATTATGTTGTCGGTATTGGCCAAAATGTTAAAATCGCTGCATCTCTACTGTTTATTAATCAGTCCCTCCAGAAAAACGCGATTATGCATGATTTCATAATCCCTGCATTTTCATTGCAAAAAAGTCACATATATCTTTGCAGAAAGTTGAGAAATGTTGCGTTTGCTTCACACAAGAGCAGCCATTTTCCCTCTTGCCATGGGAACATTATGAAGTGACGTAATTACGAGACGTGAACATCATCGAAAAGCTGTAAAACAGGAAGCACACATTTTATTTTTTATATTTTATTTATTCATTTTTACAGAATTTGTAGCATTTTCCTTTAGTAAAGCTACAGAACTTGTTTGACTCAATGTTTTGTAAGTTTGAGTTTATTAAGATCTGAAATAAAACAAGATGAACTGAAATATTCCAGCACTTTCTGTGATGTAGTGTGCTTGCTTATCATAGGAAGTAATAAGAAATGACTCTTTACAGTAAGGTAGTAGCCTAGTGAGAACAGGGAACAGGGGAATCACTTTCTCTCTTTCATCAAACCGCAGTTTTTGCAAGTTCTCGCAATTTCATCGCATTTTTTAAGAAAACGTGCAGCATAATCAAAGATTTTTGCCCGCAACAATCACAAAAAAACTCCACATTTTTCTGGAAGGACTGACTAGTCACTCTTGTTTAAAGGGACATTGTGTAGGAATTTCTCCCATCTTGCGGTGAAATTGTTTTTTGCATTCAAACGAATTGTGCTCTCCAGCGCCTCGCTTTTTCAAATGCGTGTTGCATCTACAGTAGCCATAGTTTTTCATAGTTTATAGTTTTTATAGTTTATAGTTTTTCAAGATCCTCCGTGGACCTACCCGTCCCATGTCCCATGTATATAAAGATAATACATTCTTTGTTTAACAGGATAAGTCAGATAATTGGCAGAGGCATTTGTACACCATCGAGGACATATTTATGAACAAAAATATTGATTTTAGATAATAAAATACCTAAAAAAGTACACATTGTCCCTTTAAGCACATACCGCACCTTCTCTTCTCTGTGCTCTTCCTCTCCTCGACTCTTGCTCTTCGTCTTGCCATGTTTGCTCTGCGGTTTCCTTCCTTCATCTCTCAGCAGATTTGCTGATATTGAGTTTCTGAGGATCTGACTCCTTTGCTCCACAGGATCTAATTCTACATCACTCCAGACCTAGAGCACAAACATCATATATAGACACATTTAAAGTCCCCCTGTGGTGAAAATCAAGATTTTAATGTTGTAACCACTGACCTAGAGGTGTCAATTAAGAACATAAATGTCTAGACATAAATAAATAAGCAGATTTTAGCATTACTTGTGCATTTATAAAATTGTATGATGGCAATGTGGACGCATCTTAAACTAGAAGATTAAGCATAAGTCTCCTCTTACACTGCAAAATATGCTTCTTACTTATTATTTTTGTCTTGTATTCCAGTCCCAGTATCTAAAAATTCTTAAATCAAGATGCATTTATTATAAATGAGTAAAATGCCATAAGAAATGATGTCTGTTATGGGGAAATAAATCAAAATTAAGTCAGTTGTTGCTTAAAACAAGCTAAAATATCTACCAAAATTGTTTCTGTTTGAATTAAGATTATTTTTCTTACATCATTGATTGGTAGATAATTTAGCTTTTTTTAAGCAACAACACTAGAAGATAACTACACATAAGCTACATTAATTCTTCAACTAACCATTCAGAAATGTTGTCACTTCTTGAGTCTCTCCATCTTTGTCTGACTCCGGTTTGATCATAAAAGGCTAAAAGTTTTTGACATTTTCAGCTTATGTGTATCGGTGTGTGTGAGTGCAAGCTGTTGTAGCTCCGCCCCCTGTGCCGGGAGCAGCAGCTCATTTGCATTTAAAGAGACACACACAAAAATGTTGTGTTTTTGCTCACCCTCAAAAAGTGACAATTTTAACATCTATATAAAAATATCTGTGGGGTATTTTGAGCTTAAACTTCACTGAGGACATCACATCAGAGACTTATTTCACATCTTGTGAAAAGGGCATTATACCACCCCTTTACATTTTATTTAGATATTTGGACTGGAAACAAGACAAAAATACTAAGTAGGAAAAGCTTTTTTGTCAGTGTAAAGCACTAACCGTGTCTGAAGTGGACATGGAGGAGATTCGCTGGAACTTGGCCTTTGACCCTGATGACTGTCGGCTGAGCATGGGCTCTTTGAAGGACGATTCGCTGTTCGACACCGAAATGCAATCTTTACGTGACGACTGGGCTAGAAAATGCAGACACGGCACCTTCTCCGCCAGCGTGTCTCTGTAAATCAGGGTCAGATACACACACTGCGTTATTGTTGCATGTGCGGTCTGTCTCCTATGTTTCATCATGTTTTTGGTTTAGTCCTGTGACCCAGTTTACCCCAGTCTGTTAAATTAGTCATCTCATTCACCTGTGTTTTGCTAATTATCTACTTAAGTTCCTTTTTTTGCTCTGTGTATTTAGACCCTGTGTTCTCCCTCAGTCTTTATCCGTTCTCGTTAATGTCAAGTCATGTTAGTGTGAGTTTCTGATGCTGAGTTTGTTCGTTAAATACCATTATAAATGTTCTCCGTCATCTTCGTGCTGTTTCCACTACACGTTACGTAACAGTTATATGTTTTGGCACAACATTGTGTGGTTTACTGAGGCGTGTGCACTTGAACGAACCTGTATTTGGAGCGTATGATGGCATAGATGAAAGGATTGTAAATGGCTGATGCTTTGGCAATCACTGCAGGAACTGCTTTAGAGTACGGAGAAAGAACGTGGCTGTACCTGGAACATGAAAAACACACAAAGCACATTAAGTAGCACATATGGCATTGACATTGATGTCTCTGATGTCAGAATTTGTGATGTCTGCTTTGCACTTCAAAAAATTATTGTCTTTTTGCCTCGTTTTTTAAGGCAAGGCAAGTTTATTTAGCACATTTCATACACAATGATAATTCAAAGTGCTTTACATAGAAGAAATTAAAATTATCAAAAAAAATCAGAATAATTAAAACAGTTTAGAATAACATAAAATACAGTACAGTCAGCTTTTCAGTTATAAATATCTAAAGAAATATTTGAATCAAGACAAAGCAAAAGGATAAATGAAAGTTAAGTGAGTTATGCTTAAAACAAGACTCTGTCAATGGGGTCAGAAAAATTATCTTGGTTTCTTTTTAAATGCAGTTTATTTTTCTGAACACATTGACAGATTTATTTGTTTGTTTGTTTGTTTTTAAGCATAACTCACTAAATGTTTGACAATAAAATTCCAGAAAACACAACTTAATAGTTTCTTTTTGCTTCAAGTAAATGAATCTTGATTAAAAAATGATACATTGACTTGAGAAGAATTTTTTAATGGTAAAATAAATGATCAAAAGTGAGTGTGTTTATGATTCTTGTTTTTGGCATAAATTCCGTTCTTTTTATATATTTTTTTTTTGACAGCTAACATTTCCTTGTTTTAAGAAACTCACTAAATTTTGATCAAACAGTTTTTTTTTATTGTTTTTTTTTTTTAAAACAAGACTAAATATATCAAGGGCCAGATTTACTAACAGCTTGCATTGCAATCCCTCTTTTGGCTACTATCAGGATTTACTAAAGACACACAGTGAAAAACGAGTGCTGAAAAGGCATGGACTGGGTTATTTTTGCTGCTGACATTATTGCATATGCATTTGTAGGAGTTTTCCTTTCAGACGCAGAATTTAATGAGTTTTTAAATAAATCACACAAGGTGATTTACTAAGGTTTGTACTCATCAATTTACTGGTGTTTGCACCATTATTTAACGCCCCAAAAAAGCATGTCTTAAATCAGACGCTAATTTACGCTGCTCTTGGTAGATCACGTTGATCATTATGGAAATGATCCGGCTGCATCTGTGTTCTTTGGTATTCAATTCGTTTATTTGTATAGCACATTTATTTCACAATACACATCATTTCAAAGCAGCTTTACAGAAAATACACGAGTCCACATTACAATTCAGAGTGATCTGTTATCAGAAGTAACTGTCTAAGTTAGTTATATATTTCAGAAATGTACTATTAAGGCTATAAAAAAATGTAAAAAAAAGTTAGCTAAAAAAATTATTCATTTAAATAATGTAATAATTAAAAGCAGAAACAATGAGCTAATTGAAGTAATAATACTTTTGATTATGATTATGACATTTCGAAAAATGTATCATTGGTGCATGTAGATTCTCGCAGAACTTTCCACTCCCATCGGCGCTTTTATGAGATTGCTGTTTAGTAAATCTGACCCAAAGTCATTTTGATTTTCAAGACAAAAACATTGAGGAAGAAAATCAGTTAGTGTATTCCCTTATGAAAAGAAAATCTATTTCCCAATATTCCCAGATTTTTATTTTTAAAGGCCAGTTATTTCATGGATCCAGAATACTATGCATCCTGATTAAGTTCCCTTATGGCTTCGGGATTAAAATATCCCACATCATCACACACCCTTCACCACACTGGCATGGGGAACTTTCCATAAGATCATCTCTCAATGCAAATCAAACCAGCTATTAGACTAACTGAAATAAAACCATGTCAATCTCCAGATATGGTGAAGGGTGTGTGATGATGTGGGATATTTTAATTCCAAAGGCCAAGGGAACTTTATCAGGATGCCTATTATCCCGGATCCATGAAATAACTGGCCTTTAAAAATAAATCTCTCTATGGGAATTTAACATAGGGGTGTACTGACTTATGCACACTGTATTTTAATGAAGAACATTTATTTATTTACGATACATTATTCATTCACAAAGAAAATTGGATTTTTCCTCATTTTTTTTTATTAAGGCATTAAGATCAATTTCCAAAAGATGATTTTTTATTCCTATATTTAGTAAACTTTAGCATGGGTGTGTTCACTTATGCTAAGCACTGTATAGCCATACATGGTCAATGCATGTATTGCAGTATAGTGAAAAATATAAGCACTAGTTTCCCATATATGAAAATGTATAAGGTAATATATCGCATTATTTTTTGCAGTATATTCCCATATATTTTTGTTCCGTAAGGGTTTGTACTGGAAAACAAGTCAAGAAGCAAGCAGAGATCGTACTGAATAAAGCTGGAGACCCCTGCAGTGTCTGTTTACATGACATGTTAGTGACCTCGAGGTGTTGTTGGCTGAGCGGGAACAATCCCATGCATGGCGCATCGAGCCGGCTCGCACTATACGCTCTCACTTTTGGACAGTTCTTCTATAAAAGGACGTCTTTTTACCCTGGAATTCTCAGAAAGCCTCAGATCTTCTGCATGGTTTCACTCCCTTTAATAGACTAACACATGAGTCTGAACACTTCTCTGAGAGATTACATGCTCTGCATGAAACTGGACATCACAGTTTAGGGCCGAACTGACAAAAACAAAAAGTTTGTATTTATATTTAATTAAAAAAATGCAAAAAAGGTCTGCACTCTAAAAATCTTTTATTGTAAACGGGAGATAAAGTTAAAAAATGTTTCGGCTCTTTGCCTTCGTCAGTGTGAGAGTTTCACTTATTCTCAATGACTATTGCCCCGTTTACACGAAGACGCATATATTTCCCTGTGGTTTGGCCTCTCATTTACACGATTATTTCTAAAAACTCTGGTTCTTGGGACCTTATTTCGGAAAAATATTGTATGGTAGTCAATGGCGAGAATCCCGTTTGAATTGTGCCCTGAATTACACATATGATGTTTGTCAATTTAAAAGATACATTTTAAAGTCAAAGAAAGTGGCAGTTTGGTGTAAAACTGTTGAGGTATAAGACTGTGAAAATACGTCATTACAAAGACTACAAACCCAAAAGCCGCGCATGTGACGTCATACCTTTTCTCTCAATGAAAGAAGCTAACTTTACTGACGCTGACTTTACTAAAGCTAACCTTACTGAAGCTAACTTTACTGAAGCTGACTTTACTGACGCAGACTTTACTGACGCAGACTTTACTGAAGCTGACTTTACTGAAGCTAACCTTACTGAAGCTAACTTTACTGAAGCTGACTTTACTGACGCAGACTTTACTGACGCAGACTTTACTGAAGCTGACTTTACTGAAGCTAACTTTACTGAAGCTAACTTTACTGAAGCTGACTTTACTGACGCTGACTTTACTGAAGCTGACTTTACTGAAGCTGACTTTACTGAAGCTAACTTTACTGAAGCTAACCTTACTGAAGCTAACTTTACTGAAGCTAACTTTACTAAAGCTGACTTTACTGACGCTGACTTTACTGAAGCTGACTTTACTGAAGCTGACTTTACTGAAGCTAACTTTACTGAAGCTATCTTTACTGACGCTGACTTTACTAAAGCTAACCTTACTGAAGCTAACTTTACTGACGCTGACTTTACTGACGCTGACTTTACTGAAGCTAACTTTACTGAAGCTGACTTTACTGACGCTGACTTTACTGAAGCTAACTTTACTGAAGCTAACTTTACTGACGCTGACTTTACTGACGCTGACTTTACTAAAGCTAACTTTACTGACGCTGACTTTACTGAAGCTAACTTTACTGACGCTGACTTTACTAAAGCTAACCTTACTGAAGCTAACTTTACTGACGCTGACTTTACTGACGCTGACTTTACTAAAGCTAACTTTACTGAAGCTAACTTTACTGACGCTATTTACTGACGCTAACTTTACTGAAGCTAACTTTACTGAAGCTGACTTTACTGACGCTGACTTTACTGAAGCTAACTTTACTGAAGCTAACTTTACTGACGCTGACTTTACTAAAGCTAACCTTACTGAAGCTAACCTTACTGAAGCTGACTTTACTGAAGCTGACTTTACTAAAGCTAACTTTACTGAAGCTAACTTTACTGACGCTATTTACTGACGCTAACTTTACTGAAGCTAACTTTACTGAAGCTAAATTTACTGACGCTAACTTTACTGACGCTGACTTTACTGACGCTGACTTTACTGAAGCTGACTTTACTGAAGCTGACTTTACTGAAGCTGACTTTACTGAAGCTGACTTTACTGAGGCTAACTTTACTGAAGCTGACTTTACTGAGGCTAACTTTACTGACGCTGACTTTACTGAAGCTGACTTTACTGAAGCTGACTTTACTGACGCTGACTTTACTGAAGCTGACTTTACTGAAGCTGACTTTACTGAAGCTGACTTTACTGACGCTGACTTTACTGAGGCTAACTTTACTGAAGCTGACTTTACTGAGGCTAACTTTACTGACGCTGACTTTACTGAAGCTGACTTTACTGAAGCTGACTTTACTGAAGCTGACTTTACTGACGCTGACTTTAGTGACGCTGAACTTTACTGAAGCTGACTTTACTGACGCTAACTTTACTGATGCTGAATTTACTGAAGCTAACTTTACTGACGTTAACTTTACTGAAGCTAACTTTACTGACGCTAACTTTACTGACGCTAACTTTACTGACGCTAATTTACTGAAGCTTACTTTACTGAAGCTAACTTTACTAAAAGCTAACTTTACTGACGCTAACTTTACTGACGCTAACTTTACTGAAGCTAACTTTACTGAAGCTAACTTTACTGACGCTAACTTTACTGACGCTAACTTTACTGAAGCTAACTTACTGTAGCTACTTTACTTAAGCTGACTTTACTTAAGCTGACTTTACTCTAGCTAACTTTACTTAAGCTGACTTTACTTAAGCTGACTTTACTGTAGCTATCTTTACTGAAGCTAACTTTACTGAAGCTGACTTTACTGAAGCTTACTTTACTGAAGCTAACCTTACAGAAGCTAACTTTACTGTAGCTGACTTTACTGTAGTCTGACTTTACTGTAGCTGACTTTACTGTAGCTGACTTTACTGAAGCTGACTTTACTGAAGCTAACTTTACTGAAGCTAACCTTACTGATAGTGTTGCCAACCGTTCCGTATAATACGGAATCGTTCCGTATTTGACACATAAAAGGCTTGTTCCGTATTGAACTGATACGGAACGCACTTTGTTCCGTATTTTTGAAAATCAATTCAGTGTACCGGTAAATCCATGACAGACGCATACCTTTAATATATCTTCACAGACAGACTATGAACGAAGACCCGCTGCTATAATGGCAAATTCGGGGACTTGGCGCCCCCTTGACCAGAGGCGCTCGCGCTATTGGATGTCAGTGTCCGCAGCGCAGCCTATGAGCAAGCCAGACGCTATGCAGCATAGAAATACACACGGCTGTGCAGCTGCAAATGCGTTTGTTTTACAGGCTTCAGTAAATCGAGTAAAATGAGACATTTGTAGGCTATGATAAGAAAAACTACTACATTAAAAATACAATTTTTTGCACTGGAAAGAACATTCTAGAAGTCTAATTATATTGAATAAGTTTGCACAAGGCTACAGAAAACGGATGTGTTTATTTTTCTTCAAATGCAGTAAGCCGATGAGTTTTGAATGTTATATGTTGCATTTGTTTAAGTTAAAAATAAAACGTATTATGAACTAAACAAATACATGGTTCATTTTTGGCAAAATGATCATGATAGCCTTTATATATCTGAGTGGTAAAAGTCTTATATATTGATTAAGCCTACTTTGCTATTAATTTTTTTTTAAATAAAATATAAAAAATATAATATATAAAAATATATATAATGCAACTTTGCCTAATAAGTTGCATTATAATGTGCTATAAAATGTATGAATTTCAGGGGTTATTTTTCAAAATTTTCTTCCGTGGGGGCATGTCACCCCTCCCCCCACCCCCGCTACTTTACTGAAGCTAACTTTACTGAGCTAACTTTACTGAAGCTAACTTTACTGAAGCTAACTTACTGAAGCTGACTTTACTGAAGCTGACTTTACTGAAGCTTATTTACTGACGCTAACTTTATGACGCTAACTTATACTGACGCTAACTTTACTACGCTAACACTTTACTGACATGCTAACTTTATGAGCTTAACTTTATGATGCTACTTTACTGAACTAAATTTACTGATGCTGATTTATGAAGCTGACTTTACTGAAGCTAACTTTACTGAAGCTAACTTTACTGACGCTAACTTTACTGATGCTAACTTTACTGAAGCTAACTTTTCTGATGCTAACTTTACTGAAGCTGACTTTACTGAAGCTGACTTTACTGAAACTAACTTTACTGACGCTAACTTTACTGACGCTAACTTTACTGAAGCTAATTTACTGAAGCTAACATCTGTCATTTTTATATAGTCTAATGTTATAATCGTAGCGCTACGCCGTCATGCCTGTGTGTTTTTTACTAGACTGCACATACACAAGCTTAATGACGTACAGTGCGAGACGAGAGCTGTAGTTCATTGAGCGATTCTCACATTAAACTAAATGTTACTCTTCTGTTTTATGACAAACTGCGACTTTCTTGACTTTCATAATTCTAGAATGAAAAAGAAAAATTTCTCAGATGGAGAAATTGAAGTTTTATTATCAGAAGTTCATTCAAAACGCCACATTTTATTTTCAAGCGTACATAGTGGCGTAACAGGTCCTAAAAAAAAAAAAGCTTGGCAGCATATTACAGATGCAGTTAAAGGTGCCATATGTCAAAAAATCAATTAATACTCCACATATTCCATACCAGATGGGGGCAGTATACCTCCAGAATGTTGGTCTACTCTAGTCCATACCTGTCAACACTCCCGTTTTTCCCGGGTTTCTCCCGTTTTTTAGCCCTGTCTCCCGGACCCCTCCCGGTTTGTTATTTCTCCCGGGAAACTCCCGTAATTTGCATGGCCCAAACTCCTTTATGAATAATCGGACCAATATGTTTGTCTAATGTTGACCAGTTGCCAGAACCGTTTCGGTACGAGGCTTCCGCTTCAGCACGCAAACCGAACGATTCCTTTGGCCTTTTTCCCTGCCGACAAAATCCGCGCTGGCGCGACCACCACAACGTTGCGCAACATCAAATGGCAAACGTAATGAAAGAACGAAACTGCGCTACTCATTATATTGTGCATCTCTCTATCAGATCCAACAGCACTGACGTGGAAACCAGAAGAAACATTGTGCCGTGAATGATCTAGTTAAAGGAAGTCCACAGATCAGCAACATTCACCATGGATTTAATATAGTAACACTAACTGTAGCCATGAAAGTTTGGCTGGAATAGTGAAATGCTTTCAAGTACTTCACACATCTTTTTCCAGCACTTCAAAACTAAACTATTATCTAAATATTATATATAAATATATGCCTATATTTAAATGTTATTTTTAATGTGATGACCTTAACATTATTGGTTCATCCTTCAAAGATTACCCCCATTTATAAACCTGAACGTTTCAAGATGTAGGAAAACTGAAACTTATTTAAAAATATTTTTTAATATAACAATTATTTAATAATATTTAATATATTTTTAATAAATAGGAAATTTCTCTGGCATCCCCAAAAAAAAAAAAAAAAAATTTTTTTTAGATATTTTTACCTCAATTATTACACATGGCACCTTTAATGGAGTTTCATCTGTTAATCTAACAGTCCCAGAAGTGAGAAGAAAATGGTTCGACATTAAGCTTGACTGCAAAAAACGAATTAGTTCACTTTGAAAAAATCTTATTCAAACTGGAGGAGGACCACCATCGCAGATGCTATTACTGGCTCTCATAATAAAAGTAAAAAGACAAAACCATATGCTGCTGTGTAAATATGTACCCGATTAAGGTGAATTAAAATGCAGACTTTTTAATGAGCAAAACATTAGGATGTTAAAGGAATAGTTCACCCCAAAATGTAAACTCTGTCAGTAATTACTCTCCCTCATGTTGTTCAACCCCGTAAGACTTTCGTTCATCTTCGGAACACAAATTAAGAAAAGTTATTAAAGAAATCTTTAAAATAGTCCAAATGACTACAGTGGCTCAATCTTAAGTTTATCAAGCGAAGAGAATACTTTTTGAGCACAAAAAAGAAAGATTGAGCCACTGTAGTCACTTGGACTATTTTAATGATTTCTTTAATAACTTTTCTGGGCCGGCAAGTTTCAATCCCTTAGAAGCCTATGGAGGAGTGATCCAGCTCTCAGATTTAATCACAAATATCTTCATTTGTGTCCCGAAGATGAACGAAGGTCTTACGGGGTTGGTACAGCATGAGGGTGAGTAATTAATTACTTAATTTTCATTTTGGGGTGAACTATCCCTTTAAGCACACTATTTACGCGTGGCTGGGAGCAGGTGTAGATTCTTTCGTACCAACTAACATTTTAATGAATCCGAAAATTTACCCCAGGACCACTTTACACACACAAACATTCGTTCTGCTCGTGTTTCATGAATGAGACCCATTGTTTGTAATAATCCCCAAAAGAGCCGCTGATAGTTACCCAGCCCAGGCGATGAGCGTGACACAGGCGTACGGAGACCAGGACAGCACAAACACGATGATGACCACAAACGCGATCTTCGCCAGCTTCCACTCGGTCTTGATGGACTGCTGTTGGATGAGGGTGGTCTTCCTCACATGGCTACCCAGCTTCTCCAAATCTCTGGACACAATGTTCCAAGAATGACATTGTATAGCAGTGGTTCCAACCTTTTTTTATCCGAAGAAAACATTTTAGAGCCCCCTTCACATTTAATGATATTATCGCTCTTGTAAGCTTGGTGCAATGATGACTAAATGTTTTGTTTTAAACAAACAGTATGTTTATTACTATATCCAGATATGTTTATGCACAAATAATAGCGTATAATATTGAAAATACTATAACATAAAAAACATCAGGAGGAGACCGTTTGTAATTTAAAAACATTGGAGTAGTCTATTAATTGGCCCTATTTGAAATGCAATAACAAAAATATCAGTATTCAAGCTGGTGTGTAGGAAAAAAATAATGAATATAGGCTATTACAAAATGACTGGTGTCTGGGACCTCAATGCATGCATGTTATGTGTGAGGCTTTATTAATCAGTGTGAGGATTGGGTCATTATGTGTTTGAAGAGTCACTGGACTACACCAGCGGTGCGACCCGAACCAGTGTAAAATACTCCCAATATAAACACTTATTATAGGTGTGCCACAGTGACTCAGGATAAGACAAAAACACGGTTTGGAAAATGGATTCATGATGTACTCGCTCATTATATAAATGTAGTCAATTTTGAACACAAAAAAAAGTTACGGACTGTTGCTTTAATTCCTCACTGTCCAACGCTTTTCAAAGAGCTCGCTGAGACCCGTTGTGGGCTGAGACCTCCTGTTGGGAACCGATGTTGTACCGGGTTTGTACAAGGTGCTTAAAGTGCTTGGATTTAACGTTTTGAAATTTAAAAACTTGAAAACAGCCATTTTTTGTGAAGGTACTTGGAAAATGCTTGAATTATTGAATTCATTTTATTGATAAAAATCTTTTTACACAAAATCAATGCTGCAGCCCGTCTGATATAGATAAACCTATCAACCCCGTATAAATACGCAGACTTTGGCTGATTATGCATTGAATTATGCGATTGCATAATTACGCTTTCCTGGAGGGGCTGTTTTATGAATGAATGAGTCTCTCACCCGTTGCTCTATAGTTTGCTGCGTGAAAAGCCGCTTGCAGTCCGACTAACAGCTATGGAGATTATCAATCGGCAATCTACTGATATTCCTGCCGTTCCCGGATGTCAAATGTTGAATTTTCTGTTGAATTTGAACCACTTAATTTGTGGAAGCGAAATAAAATGGACTGAAATTGCCTGTCGAATATTATAGGTTGTATTTTTAAACAGAACGAACATTTTGGAAGTGAAATCTGAAAGGTGAATATGGATTATTGAGTTTTAAATAATGAAAACATGTGTGAAATGTTTTGAATTGAAATATTCACAGCTTAAATATACAACCATGTTGAATTTCAGCCCATAAAAATGCAAGCCCTAAAAATACAATGCATTAAAATGCAAGCAGTATTAATGCAATGCATATTTTTTCAAGTAGTGCAATTGAACAAGCTTTTTGTCATTATTTTACTTCCATAATCAACAAGGATGCTGATCCAGTTTTACTTGGGAAATCACGTTCATCGTGCCAATATAGGCAAGAGTGTGTGCATGTTGTACCTGCTTGCGTTACGAATGGCGAGGAACATGAAGAAGTAGCAGTAAGAGATGATCCCCAGCGGGACGAAGAACACAAAGCAGCAGAGCATCAACGTGTAGCTCTTGTTTGCTGGAGTGGACGTCACATAGTCCCATGTGCAGGACGTCATGAGGCCTTCTGGGATATACGAACCTATCCAAGAACGGTCACAAACAGTGTCAAAGATTGTGGAGAAACTTCCCAGACAGCAACAAAATGGCCGCATTTATGCCCCGTTTATATGAAGAGAAGACGCTCATATTTCCCTGTGGTTTGGCCTCTCATTTACACGAAAACCCTGTTCTCTTTCATAGGTTCTCTCAACGCTGCGGAAAGCGCAGTGGGATATTCTCTGAATGTGCCGATTGTCTGAAGCCTTATAGAATCACGCCAATTCATTGGCTGATGGCGTCCGCGCAATATGGCTCCGCCCCGACGCTCTTACGTCGCATCATACGTATTTGCGCCGCGCGCCATCTGCTCCTCAGATTTCTCTGCCTTCAGAACGAAGCGGTCACGTTTGCCCTTCGCTCGTGATTTTTCTGAGCTACAATACATCTAGGATTATTCTCGGCGCTTCTGCGACTGTTCAAGCGGAACTCTGTTTCTCCTTACGGTGAAGCTGCCATGGATTACAGACCCTGTACTCCGCCATGTGCTCGTTACATCACCCACACAGTAAGTGCGTTAAATGTTTGGGTTTTTCACATGCGCGTGAGGCAGTTATAGGATCGTCTAAATGCAAATTCTTTGAAAATTTGTTGCTCAAAACCCTCAAATTGCGGCTCGCGGTCTTTGAGAGGGAATCATTCGTCTCCCCCTGTCGCGCTCCCGAGGCCTCTCGAGGATCCGCGACCTGGGGTTCGGATGTAGAGCTTGAGGATGCGGAGTTCGAGCAGACGAGCCCCGCTCTTTCTCTCCCTCCCTCCCCTCGGCACGTGCGAGACATGCCAGTCGAATTTTCACACGATTATTTGCGCCCCAGCCCGGGAGCACGCGACGCGGTTTCTTTCGGGCTGGAGGATATACTTTTTACCGAGGCTTCCGACTCCGAGGATTTCGGGCCTACTCTCGCCGACGAGGTTATTCCGCCGAGCGGCCAGGAAGCGCGGCCTACTGCGGCCTACGCGGAGCTCGTTGACGTGCTTTCGCGCGCTACGGAGAAGCTCACTATTGATTGGCCCGACGAGCCACGTGAGTCTCAGTCATCGAAACTCGACGAAAGGCTTCTCAGTGGCCCTAATTCTAGGCCTCAATGGAGGAAGCTGCCATTTTTCAGTGATCTGCATCATGAGATCTCCAGATCCTGGAAGCAGCCTTTCTCTTCGCGCCTCACTAATGCGGCTGCTGCTGATTTCACCAACCTGGTAGGTTCTGTGGAACAGGGCTATTCCGCCATTCCGGCGATTGAGGAAACTTTAGCCGACCATCTTGCTCCGTCGTCTGCGCCGTCCTGGAAGTCGCGCCCCCTTCTCCCTTCTAAAGCATGTAGGACTACTTCCTCTCTCATTGGGAAATCCTACATGGCGGCTGGGCAGGCAGGCATGACCCTGCACACTATGGCCATTCTTCAGGCCTACCAGGCGGACGTCCTGAAGTAAATGGACGAGGGTGACGGTGTGACCCCTGAAGCGGTCAAGGAGCTTCGTAAGGCTACGGATTTAGCCTTAAGAGCCACCAAGCATACCGCACGTGCTATAGGTCGCTCTATGGCTGGTTCTGTTGCGGTGGAGCGCCACTTGTGGCTTAATCTCACGGAGATCCGTGATAAAGAGAAGGTTTTCCTCTTGGACGCCCCCATTTCTCAAACAGGGTTGTTTGGTGAGGCGGTCAACACAGTGGTTGAGAAATTCCGCTCCTCCAAATCTCAATCGGCCGCGTTCAGACAGTTCATGCCCAGGAGGGCTAGGGAACCTTCTGCTCCCCCCCCGGTGCGACCCAGAGAACGTCCCTCTCATAGACCGGAGTTCTCTTCCAGAAGAAGCGAACCAGGGCATCCCACACCTGCCACGGTTTGGGGAGCCCGCGGTCGCCCGTTTCCCCGTCAACGGCCTCACAAGCGCCTCCAGTTGAAGCGGTCCGACAAACCGACTGCTCCGGCGGCGCAGAGCCGTTCCTGACCCTCCGGTCAGAAAAAGGAGAGCTCCTCTGGTTCCTCAGGGTTGGGTCAGACCGCGCAAGCGTTTCTGCCCACCTCCCAGCTCTCCTTTCCTTGCCCTGTCACCTTCGCCACTCAGAGTGTCTCGAAGTGCAGGCCATATTTCACCTTCTCTACTCAGTCTGGTGCGGGAGGAAGGAGACGCTTTCGGCTTTCTCCCCTCACCCCCCACGCTCTCTATAACTACCGGCCGCATCCTCGGAGACACTTTCCGTTTTCCTCCGAAGCAGGCGGACCTGGTCACCATGACCCCAATCTCGATGCCTCCCATCACGTGCCAGGACGCCGATGGCCCTCCTGCACAGTCAACCTCTTTACCCCAGGAGCGTCAACACGGCACCCTTACTCAGGTATGTCGTCTGCATTACAACATCCCTCCTCCTCTGTCACATTTCCTTCCAGAGTGGGAACGCTTCTGTACTGCAGCAGGAAATCTCTTCCCTCCTTCTCAAAGGAGCAATAGAGGAGATTACTCCAGGGGAAACCGAGCGGGGCTTTTACAGCCGTTACTTCCTGGTCCCGAAGAAGGGCGGCGGTTTACGTCCCATACTGGACCTCCGCCGGCTGAACTTCGCCCTTTACAAAAGGAAATTCAAGATGTTGACGCTGAAAGCTATCATATCTCAGATTCGGCCAGGGGATTGGTTCGTGACGATAGACCTAAAGGATGCTTATTTTCACATCCAGGTTGTACAGCGACACAGGCAATTCCTCAGGTTCGCCGTTGGAGAAAGGGCGTTCCAGTACAGGGTCCTTCCCTTCAGCCTATCTCTAGCTCCGAGGACATTCACAAAGTGCATGGATGCAGCTCTGGCCCCATTGCGGCTCCAGGGCATCCGTGTTCTAAATTACCTGGACGATTGGCTCATTTTAGCCCAGTCCAGGAAGCTAGTGGCCCACCACAGAGACGTCGTTCTGAGTCATATCCAGTCTCTCGGTTTGAGGTTGAACTCAGAGAAGAGTGTTCTTGCTCCGGCTCAAAGCACCGTTTTCTTGGGGGTGAACATGGATTCCGTTCTCATGCAGGCCCGTTTGGCCCCTGCACGGATTTCCAGCTTGACGACATGCTTGGCTCGTTTTTCACTAGGCCATCATGTGTCTGTGGGCACCTGCCGCAGGATGCTGGGCCTTATGGCTGCGGCCTCCTCCGTGCTACCGCTGGGCCTACTCCACATGAGACCCTTCATGTGGTGGGTGAAACTCTCAGGGGTTCGAGCCTCCGGGTCAACCCTTCGCCTACTGAAGGTATCGCGCAGTTGCTTTCGAGCCCTGTCAGTTTGGCGGGACCCTCTTTTTCTTCGGAAAGGGGTCAGCATGGGTGCGGTATCTCGTCGCCAGATGATTACGACGGATGCCTCTCTCACCGGCTGGGGAGCGGTTTTCGAGGGCAGACCAGCGTTGTGGGGTCTGGACCGGAGAGGCTCTCGCCTGGCACATAAACTGCCTGGAGTTAAGGGCCGTTTTTCTGGCTCTGCTTCATTTCCTCCCTCTTCTGGAGGGTCACCATGTCATTGTCAGAACGGACAATATGGCAGTGGTGTCTCATGTGAACCGGCAGGGAGGTTCTCGGTCGCGCACCCTAGACAGGCATGCGCGTCACCTTCTCCTGTGGTCTCAGAGCAGATTCCTATCTCTAAGAGCGGTTCATGTCCCAGGGGTTCTGAACCTCGCAGCAGATTTTCTGTCGAGACAGAAACTCCGATCGGGAGAATGGATGTTGAACCGCCAGACGATGGCTCTAATCTGGAAGGTTTTTGGAGAGGCGGAGGTGGACCTCTTTGCATCTCAAGAGTCATCCCAATGCCCGCTTTGGTTCTCCCTGAGTCCCCCGGCCCCATTGGGGATAGATGCGTTCGCTTAACCTTGGCCAACGCAGAAACTCTATGCCTTCCCGCCCATCAAACTGATCCCGGCGGTCTTGGCCAGAGTGAGAGAGAGCGGAGTCCGCCTCCTCCTGGTAGCTCCGTTCTGGCCATCTCAGCCATGGTTTTCGGAGCTAGTTCCTCTACTGGAGTCTCCCCCCTGGAGGATCCCGGTCAGGGAAGATCTGCTGTCCCAGCTACAGGGCAGGATATGGCATCCTCGCCCAGACATGTGGAAGCTGTATGTTTGGCCGATCAGAGGCCGTTAGCATTAAGCTCTGGTCTCCCAACTGACGTTCAGGAGACTATTGCGAGTGCTAGAGCCCCTTCTACAAGGAGATTATATTCTTCCAAATGGAAGGTTTTTGAGACTTGGTGTTTAGCACATGATAGGAGCCCAGTTAACTGCCCTGCTGGTTCAGTACTGGAATTCCTGCAGGAGAAGTTTGCGGCTGGAGCAGCCGCTACCACACTCAGAGTTTATGTCGCGGCTATTGCAGTGCATAGGGAATCGGATGAGATTCCCCTAGGCAAATTAAGGTTAGTTTCTGCCTTTATGCGTGGGGTGAAGCGCCTGAAACCGGCTCGCTCCCCTAGAGTTCCCTCATGGGATCTTTCTGTTGTCCTAGAGGGTTTGACGAAAGCCCCCTTTGAGCCCTTGGAGTCAGCTCCGGATAGGATTCTGACTCTTAAGGTTTCTCTTTTGTTAGCTTTGTCCTCATTAAAGCGGGTGGGAGACTTACAAGCTCTTTCTGTTAGCGAGTCCTGCTTGGACTTTGCCCCTGGCCTGGTCAAAGTTTCCTTGAGGCCGAGACCAGGGTATGTCCCCAAGGTTCTTTCCTCAACATTCCGCTCTCAGGTAGTTAACCTTAATGCTTTCCACCCTCCTCCATTTTCATCTGAGGAAGATAGGGAGCTTAACTTGCTCTGCCCAGTTCGTTCTCTTAAGATATATGTAGACCGCTCAGGCGGTTGGAGGAAATCTAACCAGCTTCTGGTTTGCTTCGGTGCTAGCCGCCGTGGGCTTGCTGCATCGAAGCAGAGGATTTCTCACTGGGTCACAGAGGCTATCTCGTTGGCTTATGGGGTGCGTGGCTTGCCTTCACCTCTTAACATTAGAGCACATTCCACCAGAAGTGTAGCATCTTCTCAAGCTCTTTTCAGAGGAGCACTTTTGGAGGATATTTGTGTTGCGGCAGGCTGGTCCTCTCCGCATACTTTTGTAAGGTTCTATAGCTTGGATCTTGACATGACCCCGGGTTCCCAGGTTCTTTCTGTTTGAACTCGTTTCGGTCGTTGTCTCTTTTATCTACCAGTCATAAAAGCGCTCTAGCTTGGCGAGTTTGGTAGTCCGTTCCCACTGCGCTTTCCGCAGCGTTGAGAGAACCTATGAAAGAGAACGTCTCTGGTTACTTACGTAACCTATGTTCTCTGAATAGGGAACGAGACGCTGCGTTAGCGGCCAAGCTCCTCGCGCTGCTGACAGTTTCTTTTCGGCAGAGAAATCTGAGGAGCAGATGGCGCGCGCGCAAATACGTATTATGCGACGTAAGAGCGTCGGGGCGGAGCCATATTGCGCGGACGCCATCAGCCAATGAATTGGCGTGATTCTATAAGGCTTCAGACAATCGGCACATTCAGAGAATATCCCACTGCGCTTTCCGCAGCGTCTCGTTCCCTATTCAGAGAACATAGGTTACGTAAGTAACCAGAGACGTTTTTATCACAGAAAACGATTATTTCTAAAAACTCCAGCCAAAGTGGAGATTTCTGATAACTCCGGTTATGTGTTGCCGTGTCGACTGGGAGAAACGGGGTTTCAGGTTCTCAAACGTCACATTATGCGCCAGAAAATGCTTATGGTCTGCAATTGGTCATCAAAAAAAAAAAATAATAATCAGTGACACTTTACAATAAGGTTCATTAGTTAACTACATCAGTTAACATTTAATAAATAATGAACTGCACTTATACACCATTTGTTAGTCTTTGTTAATGTTAACATTAACATTTACTAATACTTTATTAAAATCTTGTTAACATTAGTTAATGCACTGTGAACTAACATGAATAAACAATGAACAGCTGTATTTTTTTATTAACTAACGTTAACAAAGATAAACAAAACAGTAACAACGGTATTGCTCATGATTAGTTCATGTTAATTAATACATTAACTAATGTTAAATAAATTAACCTTATTGTAAAGTGTTACCAAAAATCAGAATTGGGCATCAAGACCTGCAGTGTAAATTTAGCTCTTGAAAATGCGGCCAATGTATGTACATCCGGTACATATCCGGCCCACATCCGGTACATATCCGGCCCACATCCGGTACATATCCGGCCCACATCCGGAACATATCCGGCCCACATCCGGTACATATCCGGCCCACATCCGGTACATATCCGGCCCACATCCGGTACATATTCAGTACACATGGATTCCACACGGCCCAGATGTGGGCCAGATCTGGTCCGACACAATGTTGCTGTCTGGGTTCAATATATTCCATTGCAGAGATATCAAAATATCGAGAGAATTGCGATGCATCAGATAATCGATTCTTTTCTCCCACACTTATCATATTATTTTCTCTTTCAATGGTAGAGGAAAAACGTGAGACTCACTCCATCCTATCAGGGGCGCAAGACTCCAGGCCAGCGAGTAGATCCAGACCAGGAGGATGATGATCAGCGTCCGGCGCCCGGACGTCCAGCCGATGGCCTGCAGGGGTTTGGTGATCACGATGTAGCGGTCGATGGAAATGGCCAAAAGGTTGATCATGGATGTGATCCCGAACAGAGCTCCGCAGAAAGCGTACATCTTACAGCCTGCGAAGCAGAGACAAGCACGTGAGACATGGAAACAGATCGCAAATGAATAAGCAAGCAACTTTATTTATAAAGCGCATTTTCAGACAACAGACGTTGCCCCAAAGTGCTTTACAAAAATGATGACGTTAAAATCATACAACAAAACAATCATAACTTATTCAAAAGCTAAAGAAAAAAATACATTTTTAAATAAGACTTAAAAGTGGCTAGGATTGTGAATGACACTGCCCTGAAGTGAGAAATAAGTAAGTCTTGGGGCTCTATCATATCTATTTATATAAAAATAAAAAGATTACAATGTAAAAGATTAATATTGTGTACATAAAGATATGATGGAATCCTGTAGATTGTCTGCTTGCGCTTTACCCTCTCACACACACACACACACACACACACACACACACACACACACAGCTTTAACCTCGAGCACGTGCAGATCCGTTTCCTCGCTAGAGAAGCGTTCAGTTTTTCATGTAAATAGCGGATCCGCAATGGCGCGAGCACAACTGGCTTTTAAAGGGAAAGAGAGATGTGACTCTGATTGGTTTATTGCACGTTACGCCTGAAACACACCCATTACTCATTAAGAGAATAGAGACAAAACACACCCATTACTCATTAAGAGAATAGAGATGACCCTTTTAGACCATGCGCCGGGAGCGCCAACCATATTTCCTGTCGTTAAATTAGCGAAAGTTGATTCGGACACGCCATAATTGGACTTGCGCTTTAGACCATGAGCTAAGATCTTTAACGAGGTGGTATAATGCCCTTTTCACAAGATGTAATGTGTATGTGAAGTTTAAGCTCAAAATACCCCACAGATATGTTTATATAGATGTTAAAATTGTCACTTTTTTGAGGGTGAGCAAAAACGCACCGTTTTTGTGTCTGTCCCTTTAAATTCAAATGAGCAAGCTGCTCCCGGCACAGGGGGCGGAGCTACAACAGCTTGCACTCACACACACATGAGCTGAAAATTTCACAAACTTTTAGCCTTTTATGTTCAAACCGGAGTCAGACAAAGATGGAGAGACTCAAGAAGTGATAACATTTCTGATGGTTATGCTGCGTTCCAGGCAGTTTTTTGAGCTCGTAAATTACGACTTCAAACCACGACTCACGACTTTGTAGCGTTCCAGGCCAGTCACGCAAAAATACCTGAGCGCAATATACATACTTATTGTTTCAGACACATAACATTGTAATACATAATCGTGTGTGTATTATTATCAATATTATTATATTATTATCAGTGTTGCCACAGTTACTTTGAAAAAGTAACTAAGTTACTTTACAAGTTACTTGATTTTAAAAGTAACTAAGTTACTTTACAAGTTACTTGATTTTAAAAGTAACTAAGTTACTTTACACGTTACTTTTATTAGTTACATTCAGCAGTTGCCGACAACACCCCCACCACCTCAACATAAAAATGACAACCGGTTTTGCCAACACTCACTTTATTGGAAGTGTATTTTTAACAGTAATATCAACTATCTATCTATCTATCTCCTGACATTTAAAGTTGAACTTAAAAACTATTTCCTGAAAAAACAGTCTTTTTTGACTTCACTTAATATAAATACTTGTTTTTATAAAATATATATTGTTTTTTTTGTTTTTCTTGACCCTGTAATTTAGTAACTGTAGAACACGTTAACTGTAATTTTGCGTATATGATGAAATTTATACAGTTTCTTGTCAATCTATGTCTATTTTAATGTGAACAATGCGCTGCCACTTTAATTCAGCACGGTGCAGCACAGCAAAAATAGACTAGGTGCGGAAACGATCTCTGCACTGCTGTATACTCACGCACCTGGAACGGATCGACGGACCGCACCCGCGTGCAGTGTGAAAGCTCTAACCTGTTAACATGGGTACGGGAAAAAATATGCACCGCATACGCACTGCAGACGGAGACAAGTATGTGTGAAACGGGCGTAAGTTTGACTGTGCGGTGCTGCGACTCCATATGTTTTTTCAAATTCGACGAAGTGTTTCTGTAGGTAGATAACACTTTGTCGCCACCAGCACAGAGTTTACAACGGACCTTAATGTTGCCATCTTTAGCTGACAGACACAAACTCAAAATAGTGACTGTATTTCCAGCTAGAAAAAGCGCATCTCTCTCCTCCCTCCATTGTTGTTTACGTTTGTGTCGCTGCGTGGTACGTACACGTGACGTGAACCTCATGCTGAAAACGTGACTTGTCGCGCACACTCCCCGAGATGCAAGAAGAAATAAATATATATTTTTACTAAGGAAAATGACAAAAATAGTAACGCACAGTGACTTGGATAAGTAACTTTAATCTGATTACTGGTTTTGAAATAGTAACGCGTTAGATTACTCGTTACTGAAAAAAGGGGTCAAATTAGAGTACGCGTTACTAAGTAACGCGTTACCGGCATCACTGATTATTATTTATTTGACTGCAACGTTATATTGTCCTAAAGTGTATTCTCATCGTGTACCGCCGGCAGAAACACTGCACCCGTAGGGGCTTCCATTGTTGTTTTGTATGGTTTTGCGGGCTATGTGACGTCAGAACTCGTAACTGGGAGTACATGGATCTAGTACGAGTTCACGGGTGGGAAGTCACGGGTTTGACTGCCGTTCCAGTGCACTTTCACGGGTATAAGGTTGGAAAAACACGAGTTACAGGTTGCCTGGAACGCGGCATTAGTTGACGAATTTATGTAGCTTGTGTGTAGTTATCTTTTAGTCATTGATTAGCATATTCTGTCATGATAAACTATAAATTGCGTTCCCGGCGGCGGAGCTTATGTAAATTCTAGGGTTAGTGATGTCACAGACCCGTGAGGAATGTTGTGTAGTTCTACCAGTTGTTTGTTGTTGTCCTTAAAAAGCGTTTTCTGTAAAAGCAAATATCTCCCTTTGCTCTGAACTTTAAGCCCCTTAACTTTGCAGATGTTGTTTATGCTCAAACAGCAACATTACACACTAACTAAAGTTAGAAAAGTGAAATCATAATCGATGAAGGTGGGAAGATTGTGAAATGAGTTACCCATTTCTCCGAACACCCATTCCTTGTACATGCAGTTGACGAAGAAGATCGGCGACTGAGTGATGGCCATGAGAAAGTCACTCACTGCCAGATTCATGATGAAGTAGTTTGGAGGCGTCCGTAGCTTTTTATTACTGAAACACAAAATACCTTTTTTACAATTTGTTACAATCCCAGTTTCAAAAGCATGTTATGGCCATTAGTAAACTGATTGACTGTGTCCAACCAAACACAGGCTTCACTTCAAACACTTTTAAACCTTTAATGCACAGGTTTCCAGACTTTTGACGTTTTAAAGATGGACACATATCTCTATATATACAGTTTATGCAGTTTTTCATAATACATTGTCAAACAAGCTCATCCTTAACCCTGTAAAGCCTGACATGAAGTACTCAGAAAAAAATCGGATGGTTTGAAATGCAACAGTTTATTGAACCTTGAGACACAATATATTTTTTTAAAACTGCTCAATTTATACCCAAACTGAGCAATAATATGGCCAAAAAAATTCCAAAAATTCACAGCTCAAAAGATGAGTTAAAGGTGGACGTTTTACAATTATACTAAAAGGCCTTTTACTAAAAACTCGAAACTATCAAGACAGAAGACTGTGTGCGACAGGTTTATCAGCAGTTTTGATTATGTTGAGGAAGTTTGTGTATCAGATATGATATAGCAGCTTTATAGTGTTAAAGTCTCCCTGTAGTCAATCATTTTATCCCTTAAAACTCATCTTTGGTCACCAAAATGACACATTTAAATGTTTTTTCCTTGAAAAACTATTTCTTCATGCCTTAAAATGAATGTAAGTCGACACCCTCGCCTCATTTAGTATACGCGCTGTTCTATGAATATGCAAATGAGCCCCGCCTCCACTCACTCACTCACTCAGAGATCCACTGGTTGACGATCACACGTTGATCTGATTGGTTACAAGGTAGTTTGTGACGTCAGAAACACCAGCGATTTCAGTGTTTTTGAGACTGTCTTTGGTTCACTGCAGTTTTAAGCAGAAAATACTCAGCAATGCTGTCGACTTATGAATTTACACATGATTTGTGTTAAAGCAGATTAAAAACACCACATATAAACAAGCTTGATTTTCCCCACAGGGGGACTTGGTAAAACAGAGGGAGAAACTTCTACGCTTCTGCTTAAAAAGGTTCATTGATGCAACACATGTCAGAGTCAGAGATGATTCACCGCACAACAATCATTGTGATTGCACGTCATCTCATTAATCATAGTCACAAGTTCACGCAATTTCCTCTGATTGAAAGCGGCCCGGCATCACCTACTGAACCATCAGGCATTACTGGCCCTCAGTGCATCAGCTCTTCACAGAATCAACACAACCTTTCCTAGAAAGCTCTCAGCCGACAGACGACACTTCAGTTTGAAGCGTTCTCGGTCAGGGAGAAAATCCACACGTATGACGAGAGTCTGTCGACGCGTGATTAACAGCCTTCATGTTTAGTCATTAGCTGTAAAAAATGTTACTGCTATTTAATTAAAAAAATGATGGTAACAATATTACACATAATATTTTAGACTGATTTCTTTCATGGAATCTACCTGAATAAATCATGTAAAATCCCCTTAATTATTTAGTCTGTGATGCAATGAATTTAATATTTTTAGTAAAATATGTTTTTTTTTTTTTTTTAAGTTGACCCTCAAAAGTGTGTGAATGGATATAACCTGTTTATATTTGACTTTGAGTTATATATTGCATTATGAAAAGACTGTAAATGCCGCTAAGCACAGCACAGAACCAATTGTGTTACTATACTAGCGTATAGCAAAGTTTTTGCTCAGTGAACATAGCAAAATGCTTCAGAATATTATACATGCAGTTATTCACAACATAACTATAAGCCCTACTCTTCTGCACAATGGTACACATTCAAATGACAAACATAACTGAACATTAAACATCAACAGATGTTTCCCTTTACTCAAAAACACATAAAATAACACTTCATTTCAATATTTCCTCTCCATTACCAGCCATGTGCAAAGCATGCTGGGAACTAACAATGGTGTCTCTAAATAAAACCGCATAATTGAGCTAATTCTCTTAAAATAAATAGGTAGCCTTTTTTCCTTCATTTTATCTTAATCGGTTCCTCAATTCAAGCCTCAAAATTGTGTATGTTTCCTTAAAAAAAATTAGGAAAATGTATCTCTTGGTTTTATTAGTGAAATGTTCTCAATATCACTGAACCACAAATGTCTTAATAAATTATACACAATATTTTTAATTATCACCTTAATGTTTTTAATGAAAATTACAAGACTCATGATTCATTTTTTACAGTGTGGAAATAATCCGTGAGAAAAGTGGATTGTGCTTTTGTTTTGCATGAATTGTCCATGAAGTGAGTAACATTTAACATAAAGAAACACATTATTTTTTAAAACTGACTTTCTTAACACATATTCCGGTAACACTTCACACTAAGGTCTCATTAGTTAAAGTCCCCCTGTGGTGAAAATCCAGATTTTAATGTTGTTTATATCTCTATGTGGTGTTTTTAATTTAAGACAAACCATGTGTAAATTCATAAGTCGACAGCATTGCTGAGTATTTTCTCCTTAAAACTGCAGTGAACCAAAGACAGTCTCTGAAATCGCTGGTGTTTCTGACGTCACAAACTTTAAGATTAGTTAATGCGTTACATGTTAACAAATACAACTTTTGATTTTAATAATGCACATAAGTAAATGTGCAAATTTACCCAGATCAATAAATGCTTTATAGTATTTAGCTTTATAGTACTGGTATTTTCACTTTTCGTTTAGTCATTTTTCTTCTCCAGTAAATGTATCTTGACATCTTCTCCCACTGTCAGCACTTCTCGCCTTATATAAAACCTTGTTTGAGCCCCATTTAAACTATTGTAATGTCATATGGTGTAATAATTTTACCAGCTACCTGAAAAAAATACAGACTCTACAGAAAAAAGTTATACATGGTCTGAGCACAACCCCCACTCGTCCTCTGTTTCGTCACCTTGGTCTATTAAAGCTTATCGAATATAAATGTCTTTCATAATGCCTGTACGATTTTTCAAGTCATTCATAGGTTAAACTACCGATTGTGTGAGCTTGTTCCAATCAGTCGTCCCCAGCACACATATGACACAAGGGAAAAACATTTAATTACTGGCAAAAAACGACGACTAAAATGAGTGTACGTAGTTTGTAGCGGACCGCAGATTTGGAACGAGCTTGAGGAAAATTTTGAGGAAAAATCTCAAGGAAAATTTGCTTTTAACATATGGTTGCTGAACATTACGTAATTGTTATACTTGTGCTGGGATCGTCTGTTTGTTGCAATGCTTGTTTTCTGTTGTTTTTTTTGGCTATTTTGTGTCTGTGGTATATTGAGTTTTTGGTTTGTATATTATATGTTGTATGTTTATGTCATCGGGCCCCCTCCTAAAAGCTTTTAGTAGCTTCTTTGGGGTTCCCCGTTTCACACGACCTACATATGACCATTGTTTCTTCTGAAATTGTGTGTAAATGATAAAATGATGACGTGTGAAATAAACGAAACGAAATTTAGGTTTTGTACCGGAAAACCAGACAAAAATGACAATTTTGCAGTGTTCATTGTTAGTTCATTTTGTCTAATGTTAACTAATGAAACCTTATTGTAAAGTGTTTCCAAAATGCATTTATAGAATATGCATAAACATATGTAAGCTTAGTGTGTCTATGCACATTTAGTAAATTGGGTCCCCCACTGAATGCTAGAATAAATGAGAAAGTGCTCTAATGAGGTTGGACATTGATTCCTGTCATGTTTAGTGGGTCTGGTAAATTAAACAGGCCGTCAGTGGCTTTGTTTCTGTCTCCTGATAATGATCACTGAGAAACCGATGTTTGTTTTCCACTTCCACTCCATCATGTGCCGCTTCAGCCCTAAACTCCTACAGGCCTGCATGTGCATCTGATTATTACGCTCAAAAACATTTCGCTTTATTTACAGTCAGTGCAACATGTTATGTAAGTGCAACATATGATATACGTGCAACATATTATATCATATTTTTATGCAATCACATTGTTAGCGGACCATTGCAAAGAGCAGCTTCTAGAAGAAAGTTTTGTCCTGTGGTGTGTGTGTGTGTGTGTGTGTGTGTGTGTGTGTGGTGTGTGTGTGTGTGTTGTGTGTGTGTGTGTGTGTGTGTGTGTGTGTGTGTGTGTGTTGTGTTGTGTGTGTGTGTGTGTGTGTGTGTGTGTGTGTGTGTGTGTGGTGTGTGTGTGTGTGTGTGTGTGGTGTGTGTGTGTGTGTGTGTCATGGGATATTTCCTTTGTATTCATTACTGTCATGTTGTTATATTATGTTTTATGCACTAAAAAGGACAAGTTTAAAATAAAAAATAACAATAAGGTCTCATTTCTTTAATGAATTATCTAACAAACAAAAAATGATAAAAATACTTTTTAAAGCATCTATTAATATTGGTTAATTAATGCTAGTTAAGGCAAGACACCTCAGGCGAATAGGCAACAAAAAAGTTATATATATCACCATGATCACATTAAGAATTAATTTTTCTAAATGCTATGTTTAAATATGCAATTGAAGCATACTTTAATTACTCATACACTAATTTGCATTCATTTGCAGAAAATAAATCTCAACATTGGATAAAGCCAGGTTCAAAATGATTGTTTTATTTTGTTGACATATTAGAGTTAAAGTTTTTTACTGAAGGGATTTTGAATATCTCTATTTATCACTATATAAATCAGAATAAATACGGTCAACAGACAGAAAAAAATAAATGTTCACCATGTTTTGGGGAACAAAATGATATAAATCAGACAAATGATATATGAACAAACCCCTCAGTAAAAACCTTCAGGATATATACAGGAATAAATCTGTAAATTTTGGTGTATATAAGCGATACTGAAGTGGAGAAAAAACTCTTTAAAGATATGTATTGTCATTGACAGTCGCAAATAGATACAATTAAATAAAATAAATACTTAAAAGTTATTTCGGATGTTTTCTTCCACTAGTCTGAAATGGCCAAAAAAAGGGAAATAGGGAAAAAGCTCATGTTTTTGTCTGTAGTGTCTTGTCTTAAGAGAAATACAATTCACTTTGTTCATGTTAGTTCACAGTTTATAGCTAATGTTAACATTTCAACTCAAAACTCAAAAATATATTAGTTCATGTTAACTCATCAAGTTAGCTAATGAAACCTTAATGTAAAGTGTTAACAATAAATAAACCATGTAAAAAATAATCTTTAAGGGATAGATCAAATATTTTAAGCCAAAATATCAAATGTATAATTAAAAAAAAATCAAATATAAAAATATTAAATGTCAATATTCTATTAACATTTTTCTCTAACAATTTTTTTTTTCGTTTTCCACAGAAGAAAGACATAAAAGGTTGGAACGACATAAAGGTGAGTAAATGAGTAAATGAGCTTTCATATTTAGTATATCCATTATTCAACATGTGAATGCAGGACTCACAGACCTTTAGTGCTTATACGAGTGTGTTTTGTCTTCAGAGATGTAATCTATAACAAACCGTCATGGGACTGAAGAGAGCGAGAGCTGAACAAAATGTAAAAAGTGTGTCAGTGGCTCTAGAGATTTTGGCTGAATGCATTAGATCATCGAAAGTCACTGGCACTACTTCACAACTTCAGTCTGTAAGTGCTGAAAACACACACTTAACAACATGCTACTCCACAGACACACTGCAGTTATCATATCTCATACATCAGGCTTTTATGGCTCATTTAGTATGAAATAGTGAGAATATGGAGGGGAAAAAAACGGCTACATTTTATTCAGAGACTCAAACTGAGCAAAAGCTAATATTTATATGGATAAAAAGGGATGAAATTCTGATGCTTGTAATCTAAATCAATTGAAGCTCGAGTTGAATTATGCTTATAATAAAGGACTTTTACTTGATAAAAGAGTCTAAATGATCAATCAGACGACAGAAGGACTGTCACTAATTCACTCAACCAGGCCCCGCCCCTTTATTCTGCGTATTAATTATTTAAATGAGGAATATTGTGACGTGTTCGTTCCCGGAAGAAACTCAAGACTACAATGGAGGCGTTTCAGGAGTTCAGAAACACTGACACTGATATAGAGAAGAACTACATCAGCAACATTACACTAAAGAAAGTGTCCTCTTTAACATGTTCACTTTCATATTAAAATGTGGTTTCACTCCCAAAACACGGCAGTGTGTGTGAAGAAGCTGCAGTGTGTCCGCTGTCATCATCTATTACTGATGCCAAAATATCCCTTTCAGCAAAGACTAAAATAAATCTGTCAGTATGAAACCACGTCAAGACTGGTAGACTTCAACAGTGCAAGTAATTAAAACAAATCTCCTGTTTCTCCTGAGAAAACATCACCAGTACTCTTACACAAGTCTCAGAAGAGATCTGAACAATGTCTGAAACTATTTGCTATTTGAGTTACCAAAGCAATCTGCAATCAAAACTCAGAGATCTCAATATGAACTCATCAAATCACATTATTATTTTCTTAAATACAGTAAAAAAAAAAAATACACTGTTAAAAAAACCTTAAAATTTACGGTAAAAAACGGCAGCTGTGGTTGTCAGTATTTTACCGTAAAAAATATGGTGGCAACCTTTTATGTTTTATGGGAGTTAAATTTACGGGCAAAAAAAACACAATGTAAAAATAACCTTGGTTACGAGTTTTTTACCATAATCTTTAAATCACTGCCGTAAAACCTAAAATATTACTACAGTATTTTTTTACGGTAAAGTACTGGCAACCACAGCTGCCAGTTTTTTACCGTAAGTTTTAGTTAATTGATGCAAAACATAAAATTGCTACCGTATTTTTTACGGTAAATGCAACGGTAAGGTTTTTGTTACAGTACTTCCAAAATCTGTACATTTAACAGTATTTTACTGTAATGTCCCGTGAGAGCTATTCCAGTTTTTCACTGTATATAGTAAGGGTATACTGTTAAGCAATTAACATATCTTTTCTGTTGCTCATTTACAGTTTTTTACCGTTAAAATTACGAAAAAAATGTAGTGTAGTAAAATATATAGGCCTACCTAAAGAAGGCGTACATGACCAGCATGTTCCCGATCACTCCCACGGCCCCGATGATCGCCACGAAGAAAGCCACTATATAGTGTGCATGATCGGGAACGTCCACTTTCCTGAAGAAACCCGATCCATGTTCACCGGCTCCTCCATTCCTGTGACGACGACAGCAGAAACGTTACTCCAGCAAACCTCGTTAACATCTCAAAGACTTTATGAAGTACACTACCAGTCAAAGGTTTTGGGTCTGTATGATTGTATGTTATTAAAAGAAGTCTCTTCTGCTCACCAAGGCTGTGTTTATTACAAGGCTGTGATCAAAGCTGAATTTACAGCATCATTACTCCAGTTCAAAAAGTAACAAAAGTTCAAAAGTTTGGGGTCAGTAAGAATTTTTATTTTATTTTTTGGGGAAATAAATACAATTAATCAATACTTTTATTCATCAAGGATAAATTAAATTGATCAAAAGTGACAATAAAGATATTTATAATGTTACAAAAGCTTCTCTTTCAAATAAATGCTGTTCTTTTGAACTTTCTATTCATCAAAGAATCCTGAAAAACATTTTTCAACATTGATCAAAGCATCAGATCATCATATTATAGTGATTTCTGAAGGATCATGTGACACTGAAGACTGGAGAAATGATGCTGAAAATTCATCTTTGATCACAGGAATAAATTACACTTTAAAATATATTAAAATAAAACAATTATTTTAAATTGTCCTAATATTCAACAATATTGTTTTTTTTTGGCTATCAAATAAATGCAGCCTTGGTGAGCTTTTAAAAACATTAAAAATCTTACCGATCCTAAAGGTTTGACTGGTAGAGTACGTTCTGACACGTTCTCCAGGAGAACCTCTTCACGTGTGCTAGAATGTGAAAAACACATCTTTTGCCGATGCAAAAGCTCGGTTTAATGTGGTTATACCAGTGTTTTTTTGCTTTGAGCTCTTATCTGTTGCACAAGCGTCCAAGAACTGCGGTGCATGTGATGCAAGAGGCTTAAGGGAAATAAGAACATGCTCTGTTTGTGCTCTTGACCTTCCTCTTCTGCGACGCCAAACAGAGATCGCCTCGAGCGCCAGAAATATGGACAAAGCAATAACACATGCTGCAGATATACCCAAAAAATTACTTATTTAAAAAACATAGCAAATAGCATTGCTTTTGAATCACATGTTGAATGCTTTAGGATGGAGGTTCAACAACAGCTCACCATGAAATCAAAATTGATAATTCTTCTTTTTTTATGGAATATTGCAGTGTTTAATATAAATTATTTATCAGTGCACATCGTTACTGTGTTGAATTCATGTTCCTGGTAATCTTGAATCAGAATAAGAATCATACAGTCATCATCTTCTCTGATGATGTGGGCGGGGCTATAACCTGTCACTCACATGAGAACAGCCAATAGCAAACCACAACCATCCAATCAAGTCCCACGGACACAATCAAGTCCCCGCCCACATTTGTTCTTGTTCCAGAAGCGTTTCACTCGGATATACGACACAATAGGGAAGAGAAGTCTAGCGCAACTTCCGGACTTTAAAGTGTTTAAATGGCAACGCAACTTCCGTTTCATGGCGACTTTAAAGGACAATTCCGGCACAAAATAAACCTAAGGTATAATGTCACATGGGTACCGAGTCGACCGTCCTCTGGGATTTGTTGTCATGATAATCGAATGTAAAGTGTTTTATCTGTAAAAATGTATCTCAGCTCACGTAGCACGGCGTTCGTGGTTCGACTGGTCAAGACTGTTTTCCAAAGATGGCTCCTGCCTGTATACGCGAAGTGGACTGTCTTTATAAAGTATCTACTTATTAAACTAAAATAAATTGAAGTGACGTAATTACGCGACGTGAACATCTTCGAAAAGCTGTAAAACTGGAAGCACACATTTTATTTTTTTATACTTTATTTATTATTTTTACAGAAGTTGTAGCATATTCCTTTAGTAAAGCTCCAGAACTTGTTTGACTCAATGTCTTGTAAGTTTGATGTGTTTATTAAGATCTGAAATAAAACAAGATGAACTGAAATATTCCAGCACTTTCTGTGATGTAGTGTGCTTGCTTATCATAGGAAGTAATAAGAAATGACTCTTTACATTAAGGTAGTAGCCTAGTGAGAACAGGGAACAGGGGAATCACTTTCTCTCTTTCATCAAACCGCAGTTTTTGCAAGTTCCCGCAATTCCATTGCATAAAATTGCATAAATATCCCACAAATTCCATCGCATTTTTTAAGAAAACGTGCCGCATAATCAAGGATTTTTGCCCACAACAATCACAAAAAAATCTCCGCATTTTTCTGGAAGGACTGATCATTATGCTACCGTGTTAGTGTTGGGCTGTTTTGAGCCTTGTTAGTGGTATTAACTAGCGATTTATCCAACACAATACAAACCAATACATCATAACCTGTCAGTGTCTTTGTCATGACAACTTGACTTAACCCAACCTGTCATAAACATGACGTAGCAGATTAATTATCAAACTTAAGAAACCACTTAGCTTTATTGGTTAACATTACATTAAACTGTCAGGTGGTTGGATTTGACGTTGGCTGTCATGAAGCCATTATAACTTTTTAATGACAAATTCAAAGTGTACCACTGTAGTTGAGGTCACGAAAAATATTAATGACACAGTTATAATGGCTTAATGACAACCACACGACAGTTTAACTTAATTTAATGTTTAGTTGTCATGACAAAGACACTGACAGGTTATGATGTTATGGTTTATGTCAAGATGTCATAACAAAGACATCTTAGACAATGTCATATTTGCATTCAAAATGTCATTATTGAGCGAAAGACACTTAAAGACAGTTGTCATAAACATTCATAAACCCTACTTCATATTCATGACGTGTGTCATGTGATGGTTATGAAAGTGTCATGTCAGTCTTATGCACACCCCTTCAAGTAAAGTGTTACCGAAAAGACTATTTCGTTTTTTGTGGTTTTTTTTCACAGCAATAGATGGCAGCAAATCATTGTCTTAACGAGTGAGTCATTGAATCATTCAGTCAAATGATTCGTTCAAAACTACCGATTCATTCAGAGACAAAGCAAGTGACTATGGCTGCGTTACAGATTACATTATAAAACATACTTTTTTAGCGGTCACAAAGTACTTATAAGCACCAACTTAAGAGAGTATGTGATTTCAGACGCAGCCCTTCTCTATGAGTGAGTCGTGGAGGCATTAATCAGACTGATTCATTCAGAAACACAGATTCACACATCAGTGTTGCTCGAAGACCTGAAATGGATTTATTTCTTACTATTTTCGTTGGCAAAATTGAGCATAACAGACAATATTCTGAGTCTAAAATGTAAGTCACCTAATATTAACTTGTTTATTGAAAATCACATTTCCAAACGTGCTGATATTCAGGAAAACAGCTCTCTTTCCCGTATGCTATTGCTTATAAGTATTAAAAATAAGAGCTTATACAGAGACTTTTTTGCTCTTTTTACGTCGGCGTCCTGCAGTGTTTGAAAATATTGAACATTTGTAACTTTCGCTATATGAACTGTGGCTGATAAAGCGTCCCGTGGATCTGAGTATCGATTAGTTCCCGCTAACGGCTCCTGTCTGAAGGTGTAGAGAACATGTCCTCTAAAAAACCCAGCGCTCAGGTGGACGTCTCTGCGTCATCTCATCCCCAACACACACACACACACACACACACACACACACACACACACACACACACACACACACACACACACACACACACACACACACACATCAGATCTGAGGGAAGCGGAGATACATGCTGTGATCTGAGCATTAGCTTAGCAACATGCTAACACCACAACCCTACTGATGAAAACGGAAAACTTTTTCACCTCACCAAAAAAAAGTGTTGTGCAGGAAAGCTTGATAATTGTAATAATTTAAATTGGGCACAGACAGTGACCCTTACGATTAAAGGAAGTAATTAAACCTGCGAGAGAGTGATTAAATGACCCATCTGTGTAGGTGCCATAAGAGGATTTATTTTTATTTATTTATTTAATGTTAATGTGATCAAAAAACATTGAAGTTAAAGGCTCCTGTTCAGTAAAAGCGGCTTCAAACTGCAGACTCGCGGAAAGATAACACTTCACTGTGAACACTTTAAGTCACACTTAAAAATGTCTGAATATCATTTGGATTAAAACATCAAAACAAGTGCCAACATTTTTAAAAAGCTGAGCAGATTCAAACACTTCATTTAATATATAGAAAAAAGAGGCCGAACTTTGCATAGGCAGTTTATTTTACACAGACGCGTTTCGGCGTGTGCCTTCTTCAGTGTGCACACTGAAGAAGGCACACGCCGAAACGCGTCTGTGTAAAATAAACTGCCTATGCAAAGTGCGGCCTCTTTTTTCTATATATGAATTCTACTCATTAGGCCAGCACTCTTAAAATAAATTTAAGTGTAATTATTGAGTGAAGCCTGCTCCATCCTCCATTCAACACTTCATTTAATGCAATTATGTTTTAAAGTGTGAATGAAATACATGTTAAGTGTCAATCCAAACATCAGTAACCACTCAACGCTGAAGTTTTCGGGTTGATCACATAAACTCAAAGTATGCTCAAATATGCTCAAAAAGGTCTATGTTAAAATCTGGGAGATGAAAATCATTTTTTCCATCTCATGACTTTAAAATAGCAAGCCAAGGCCTCATGCAGACTGGAACAACAACAGACCAGCGTCCCCAAAACAGACACAAACACAGAAAATAATCAGCTCACAATGATTTCAGTTCTGATTCAATTAAAATTGCTCAAAATGATGACTAAAATCATCATATGGCTATTTTTGTATTTTATATCTAATCTAAAAGTACCATTTTCCAAGCGAACAGGGAATGTTCATGAAGTTATGAACAAACGTTCTTCCAGTAACATTAATAAAATGTTCATTTAAAGTTGTCTGGTTTTTAATATCGCCATCAAAATGTTATGTCAAAAATGTTACTTACATTGTTCATGTAATTTTTTGTTCATGTAAATGTTTTTCAATCGTTATTACTTGTTTCAGAGCATTCTTAAATATTTCCTTAATGTCTATAATGTTTGCATACAAACTGGATTTTTAAAACCTTCAGGAACATTCAGAAATAATGTTCTCATAACTTAATGTGAACGTTAGCTAAATGTTCTTAGAGCATAATTTTTGTTAGTGTTATTTTAGTTTTCGTTGAGATACTTTTATAGTTTTTAATAATATTTTAATTAGATTTTATGTTTATATTTTCCAATTTCATTATAATTTCAGTTAAAGTTTTTTTTAAATACATTTTTATTTCAGTTTTAGTTATTTTAATACATAAATTTCAACTAAATCAAAATGGGAAATGCTGCATTGGCAAATATTTGAAATAAAATAAGTTTAAGGTCTGTTTTATATTTTATTTTATTTCAGTGTACATTTAGTTTATTTAAAGTAATTAGGTTTAAGTACACACACACACACACACACACACACACACATATATTATTTATATATATATAGCTGTTTTAACACAAAATGTTAAATAAAAAAATGTTATCTACAGAAATTGTTCTTAATTTAAAAGAATAAATGTAGAGGTGAAGAAAGACAGACATAAAATAATCACAAGAAGCAAACAATTCTAATTGCTCAAAATGATGACTAAATGGCTATTTTTGTACTTTATATCTAATATTAAAAGTGATTTTTTGGTTACCAAAATGATGTTTTAATACATGAAAAAGGTGAATAAAGACATTATCTACAGAAATTGTTCCTTATTAAACAGAATAAATGTAAAGTGAACAAACACAGACATATAATCACACAAAATAACTCAAATTGTTCAAAATGACTAAAATCATTACATGGCTCGTTTTGTACTTTACATCTATGATGCCCATGAACAAATACAGAACGCATTTCAATAATCCGTGAGAATGAATGTGAAGAGTTTACCTGCGGTTCTGCGTCTGTGTGTGTGAGCCGGTGGCGTTTGCAGGGAAATCTGTTGACATGAGCGCAGTGTGTGTGTGTGTGTGTGTGTGTGTGTGTGTGTGTGTGTGTGTGTGTGTGTGTGTGTGTGTGTGTGTGTGTGTGTGTGTGTGTGTGTGTGTGTGTGTGTGTGTGTGTGTGTGTGTGTGTGTGTGTGTGTGTTTATCAGTGTACTTACGTCTGGGTTTAAATGCGAGCGGCTCCGGCTCTGCTCTAATCCAACAGTGACGAGCTTCACTTACTACTGTACACTTACAGTCAGCATCATTCAACACACTGAGTCTGACACACACACACACACACACACATCGACTCCACTGCAGGCTGATGCACACGCTCCATTGATTTTCTATACACTACTGTCACTTTCAATTGCCCACAGCTTGTTCATCCTGACTGATAAGATGACTGTAATGTCAATGCCATGCATGTTCAATGGAGGATATATATATACAGTCAAACCAAAACTTATTCACACACCTTCAACATCTCTCACATTATCAGTTTATTCGCTGTTTAGAAAAAATGACAAGAAGTTCGAACTCAGTTGATATTTGACTGATTTTGTCCGTCCTTCTGTTAGACTCTCACACATGAATTATGTTGAATATCTGTCAGCTGTTAAATTTAACTACACAATTAGATAATACCTAGCCTGGTTAAAACCAGAGCATTCTCAGTAGTAACTGAGTTATGGTCTGGCAAAGCTTCATAGACAAATCATGTCTATCTCACCAACGGACGTCACTCAAATGCCTCTGGGCGCAATTGGATAGACCAAAAACCAATCAGAGCGATGAAGGAGATGACGTATGCAGAGCGACGGAGAAACAGCTCGAGTGTTGTTCTTTGCTCGGGTTTTAACAAAAAGGAAACGTTCAAATCGCTTAAAACAGACGCGATAGCTGATTCGAACCATTCGAACGAGTGATTTTCAACGTGGCATCCATCTTTGTAATGTACAAAATCTGCTTCACCGTCGCTGCGCTGTCGTCATCGTGTAAAACCCGCCCCAACGTTTCTGATTGGTGCCTCGATTTCGACGGATTAGAAATGGGCTTGAATGAGCTCTTTGCCAGACTAACTTGCAGAGCAAATCTAAATTTGCCAGAAGTTGTCTGAGTTTTCCCCAGGCTAGATAATACCAGTTTAGCTCAACCAGTGACCCAGCAATGCTTCATGTTGTTCAGTCTGTGTGTAAAAAGGTGCATTAGTTATTAAAGAAAAAACACTTCAGCAAAACATGATCAAAGTGTCTGAATAATATTTGGTCCCAAATTTTTAACATTTTTACTGGTGGTCACTATATGAAGAATTTGAGGGTATAATATGTCACAGTTTAATTTATTTTGCTCTCCTCATTTACATAAATGAGCTATACTGTCCTGCACACACTAGTGAAAAAATATAAAAATGTATATCTGGTGTCTGAATAATTTTTGGTTTGACTGTGAATGCTGGCGAACAGCGTCTTTCGAATCGGCTTTGGCCGCGACTCTGGAGGACTTGGAGATCAGCTTTTCTTTGAGAACAGAACTATTGGTGCGTTCAAGTCCTCCCGGGAAGTTCGTACTTACGGGGTGTGAAGTCGTGTTTATGACGACATGTTCAAGTCACTTTCGTCAGAGTAAGATGGCGGAGTACTTTCTCTTAATTAATTACACTAAAATAGAGGAAGTTGCTTAAAATCTAGTTTGAGAAAATGAAGAACAAAGAAATGTTCATCAGGTTTTCTTTGTTTTTTAATGTTTTTAATTGATCTATGAAGCCACTGCAACATTTATTGTTACATATTACATTGTTATTATAATGCCATCATATTCTGCGCAGGCAATTAGCTTACGTCGCTGTAAATAAAAACGTCTAGCAATATCACTGCTAATATTCTGCCGTGTTTCTCACTGACACGCACACAACTCGTAAACATCGGGGCTTAAAGAAATTCCCAAGCTGCCCACTCGTATTTACGACATTGTGGTGGCGTTCATGTGCGCTCAACTTGTAAATATGATCTGTACGAGATGACTTGAACGCACCAAAAGAACGACACTGAAGTCATTCTTAAAAAAGAAAGATGTGTTCTGAGTTTTGCCGACCGGATATGGCAAAAGTTTAATATTAGATGTGCTCCGATCAGCATTTTTGGGGCCGATCACTGATCACCAAAATCATGATCTGCCGATTACCGATCACAGAATGACAGGGGAATGGGAATCTTTTATCTAATCTAGCAGAGTTTGCACCATTTGTAGAAATGAAACTAACTATGAATTAATTGTATTGGGGGGCTGTAGAAATAGGCTACAGTCAAGATCTACAGTAGAAGAACCACCAAGTGTTTATTTAATTGTATAATTTAATCCCAAATAAGGCAGAGTAACATAAAATTATTCCAAACAAAGACCAACACACATTACATCAGCTTAATGGGATGAAGTTACACTTATATAGGCATACTTGGAAATTGTAGCCTCGTAATACACTGACTACATTTAATAATTGGCAGCAAAAACTTGTTACACCAAAACTGACTACTGCCACAAAGGACAAAAGAACAAAACGTTTCTGTTATTATTATGAACGTCTGATGAGGAACCAACTACATCAGATCCAAAAAATAAAATACCACCACTACTTTTGAAACATCACGAAAGTACAAATACAAATAAATAAAACATCTCCAGTTAACTAGCAGAGCATTCATTTGGATCATTTGTTAAATTAGAGGCGATCTAGCGCTGAAATGTGTGGTGTTGTTTTTTTTTTTTTCTATCAGTATCAAGTGATCAATGTGCTCGCTGCGATCAGTGACGCGGATAGTCTACACTCGGACGCGCGCTTCAATCCGTTGTGGAGACTCTGAATTCGTTCCGGTGAAGAAGGACGCATGGGACTCACTCAGCCACAACCGTTCGTTGCGCTGGTTGGTTGTAGCGCTATCCTATTGAGTGCAGAGGGAATTTGAAAGACAGCCGGTTATCCCGCCTGACAAGTTGTCTGGCTTGATAGGCTAGTCATCACATGCAGAACTAGCCGGGCAAGCCAGACACAAATGGTGTAGAAAGCTGTTGCCATAGTGTTTCATTATACCATAATCACTGTTCTGTTAATAACCCTCTGATGATCCGACTGTTCGTGGGCAGGGATACAAAAATGCGGAAGTACAATCCCTGAAGTTGACCAAATCTCTGGAGCTTACATGCTTCATTACCATACACTAGTACCAACATTGTAACAAAACAAAGCGGGTTGAAAAAAAAAATCTGCGAAATTACACTAACTTTTTAAAGCTTTAACTGCGAAATTAAGATTTAACACGGGAGAGGAGTGACCGAAGTTAAAAAAATACATTAATGAATAGGGGTGTAATAATATATGGTGTCACAATATATCGCAATACAAAAATGCATCAATATGTATCGTGGACAGTGTTGGGAGTAACGCGTTACAAAAGTAATGCATTACAGTAACATATTACTTTTTGCTGTAACGCAGTAGTGTAAGGCATTACTAATCAATTTTCAGTAATATTTTACTCGGTACATGTTCAGTAAGGCTTGCGTTACAAGTTACAACAGACTTTTAGTTTTAATTGTAAAAAAAATACACAGCAAGACCGCGAGACATTAATGAGTGAAAAATGCAAGAAGGCTAAATTACCTGTTCGTGGTCAGTCAATAGCCGCGTGTGGTGTCCAAGTCTGTTAATAAAAACCATATGGCAGCGTCTGATATATTTGTATAGCGATTTATTTTTTACAGGAGTGCCGTGAGGTATGATCTCGGCCTCTGTGCTCGCGCTGGCCAGTGGAGAAGCGGCTAAAGCCTTAATGGTGAAGATGGCATGAAGAAGACTGTACATTCGCGAGATGGACGTATGCGCATTAGGCTATTCGTTCTGTGTTTTCTTTCTAAACAGTTAGGCTATGTTTATGTGATATTTTTCATGTTTTCATCACGAAATCATGTTTTTGATGCGGTGGTGACGCGTTCATTTAGGGCGGCGGCGCTGCCGATAAAGCACCTAAAATCTGTCACAAAGAACCGGCAAAAGCAATGATTATGAATATGTCAAATATAGCAAGGAGACATTTTAATTGTTTTTCAATAAAGTCAAGATGAAGTTGACGATGCTGACTCGCGATCTTCGCAGTAGGCTAGTGCATCAGAGAGAAATGCACATTTCATTTCATTTCATAAGCAGAGAGCAGTCTGTTTTCTTTCGTTTTGAATTGTTCTGTTTTACACGTAGACATTTCAACATATATATATATTTTTCAGGTCTGTGAATAGGCTACCTTAGCCTGCCCTACACTGAGTTTTGGTTCATTTATGAGTGAATTGTCCTCCGTGTTGTGATTATTTATAATTGTCTGCTATATTTAGCCTACTTCTTATTTATAAAATCCAGGCAAAATTAAGATACAATTAATAAAAGCAGTATTTTAGTGCCGCTTCAGAGCGCTCGCGTCCGTAACGGAGAACTGTCACGTCTGTAACATTGTTTTTTCCTCATAAATGCGAACACGAAAAATAAAATAAAATGAATATTTTATGTTCTGTGGAGAGCCAACCCTTCTTCATCCGATTTGCGCAGTGTAATTCACAAAATTACAACAACAAAAATCGTTGCCTCCTAAAAGTTAAAGATTTTTTTTGTCAGGCGCATGACTGTCTTTTCCCTAATATTAAAATTAAAATGCATGTGTAGACTGATATTTTTCTAATGTCTGGACTCTTTTCAGGGATGAGCCTATGGATAAACAGACGTTTCAATAGTTTGGTATTAATGCATTTTCTGAGAATTTATTTTTCAAGTTTTGACAGCAAATGTCATGTCCATAACGCTGGAATTCCCAAATTTTAAATAATTTATTCTCCACTTGTTTTGTGGTGTAGGTCTACGTATTTTATAATGTTAAGTTAACTTCAAATAATACTAATAGTAATTTTAAGATGTGGTAGCATGGATCTGGACGGTATGAATAACACTGGGAGTTGGAAGGGGTGTGTCGCGATTCTGCAGGTTTGTGGATCTGAGTGTCGCGATTTCGGTTTCATATCGCATATCGTTAAAGCCCTAGTCATTTTAGAATGTTAAGTTCTACTTCTGTATAGTTATTTTGGTGAAAGTAACTCAAAAGTAATACAGGAGTAATGTAACGCATTACAATTCTGAGACAGTAATATTGTAAGGTAATGAATTACTTTTAAATAACAGTAACATGTAATATATAATGTATTCCAGTTTGGAAGTAACTTGCACAACACTGATCGTGGATAGTGACAATATGTATTGTGTACATTTCTGTGTGAGGTTTTCAAATTCGAGTTTTAGTGTCAGTACTACAGTACATTAAATTTATCCATTTACACACACAATGTAATATCAAATTTAGCATTTTAATCAACAGTAAATTTTTTGTTAACCTTTCATCATATGTCTTGGAGTATCGCAATAATATCGTATCGTGAGTTCAGTATCGTGATATGTATCAAATCGTGACATGAGGGAATCGTTACACCCCTATTAATGAATATAAATGCCTCATTCATTCAGTCTTTTAGCACATATAAGGGTTATGAAGGAGTCCCATCGGTGAACCCTCGCCGGGCCAGGATGAAACTGGACAGCAATGTTGTCAGCTTCAAGCTTTTAAAATAAGCATCCATGTGTGAAGAGACTCCTTAGAGACAAACGCCTGCACAGATAAAAGCTTACCGACACCAATCGGATCACGCTTCAGAGTCCAACACTACCCGGTGCTCTTTCATATGGAAGCAAATAAGAGACATAACTATTTGAAATTTAACAGCCACTGAATACTTAGTTTTGAAATATTTTATTTTGAAAAACATTTATCTGAATTTATTTGCTCTGAATTCACCCCTTTGAAATTATTTTACTTTGGAAACCATGTATCTGAATTTATTTGTTTCGAATTTAAATAGGCCTATGAAAATTCTTGATTTCTGTTTTAAAAACATGAATTTTGATTCATATTTTTCAATGCTCACAAATTCAGATAGAAAAAAAAATCAACTTACAGAATTTCAGATAAAATAGATTCAGGTTGATCAAATTCGATTGCTCCATTTCAGATCTCAAATTCGACTGATCAAATTCAGATTGAAAAATTCAAGTTAAATATTCACATGGTAACATCCGGGCTACACAGGATAGGAAAAACAGCTGAGCCTGTGTGGAGACGGAGCTTATTTAGGCCACGCCCACACCAGGGGGAAACAACCCAAGTCTTCGTTGACTTTGCATTGCGAGAGGCTGCCTCCTTATAACATATAACAAAAGACAGAAAAATGCCTAAAAGCTGCTGTGTGACAAGGTGTACAGCAAACAAGCTAAAAAAAAATTTTATAAGCTTCCGAACCGTAAAAGTCAGCCTTTTAGGAGACAAAAGTAGATAGGCTACAGCAAGACGTGAAGCATCAGCAGGAAGAATGGGTAAATTTAATATATCTCTCTTCTCAGGTTCACATAGGGTGATGAAATATGCATGCAGCATTTCATGTTTTACCATTCTTTCCCAGTAAACACGGGGAAAAGAGTGTCTGGCTCCTTTTTATGACGTTGTTTCCCACCCAGTTGTTTTTTGGACTAAATCAAGTCGGCCCGTCATAGCCTTCATTTAGCCCAAAAATAGACGTTGAAAATTGGGTTTTGTTTGGTCCGTCTGATTTGGTCCAAATTTAGCCCCAAAAAATAGACTTTTGAAAAATTGACTGTTTGGTCCGTCTGATTTGGTCCAAAAAACGCTCTTAGGGCGGCGCCAGAGAATTTTAACGCTATAGATCGGGGGTGCTGCACAATCGCCTATGTATAAATACTTTTAATAAATTAGCAAAACTTGGCCACTCAATATATCATATTCAATTATTTTAATTATTACAATAAACATGTGTGTGTGCAACAAGCAAGATGTGCATTTGTAATTCCGGTGACACGCATGCATTTATTTTTATTTTTATTAATAAACTAGTGTTATCTGTGTCAGCTGCTGCAAAAGATGAAGTTGAATCTCCATCTCCGTAGTGAACGCGCCTAGAGAGAGAAATGCACATAATGGATAACATATATGGGGGGGGGGGGGGCAGTTGGGGGAGAACAACTGACAGTTAGACAGAAACACAGCAGCACCACACCAAAACATCACCGACACCCCCTCACCCAAACCTTCCACAACCATACACCCACCCGCCCACCAGGCTTGTGCACAATTCAGAATTGAATTGAGAATGACTCTTTAATTCCAATTCAATTCTTGAATTTGAATTGAATTTGAATTTGTCAAAAACAGGATCTAGAATTACAATTCGAATTTGAATTAAAGGAAGCAGAATTGCAATTCAAAACAAATTCTAAGAAATTCATATAGATATTTTAAGTGAAGTGTTTATCAATGAAGCTTTACAGTATATTTCAGATATGATTGCATTACATATTCTATAAATGATATTAGTTTGAACTACTAGTACAGATTACATTAACAGAAAACATTTTCCCCCAGCAATGAATGTTAAAAGCTAGTCACAGAACAAATAATTAAGTTTGATTTATTGTAAAGCTCACTGTCTGTGAGTTGCTTTGCAATTACATTGAAATAAACAGGGCCCGTATTCATAAAGATTCTAAGAAACTTTTACGAGTCTTAGCTTAAGAGCGATTCGGGATCGATCTGAGAGCAACTCTGAGTAAGGAAAAGACAAAAACTTTTAGTGTTTTTTTTAAGACAAAAAGTGAGTTGACCCCGTTGCTATGTATAGCCCCTTTCACACAGAGATTCCGGAAAATACACGGATAATGTGACCCGGCATTTGTCACGGGATTGTTTGATTTCGGTTCATTCACACTGCCAGTGATTTGCCGGGATCTGTGAGTGCGTTCACACACAACCCGTTAATGTCCCGGAAAGCCGCGTGACGTCAGGATGAGACGTGTAATGTACGCGTCGAAAACATGTGCACGCGCGCACCTTTCCACAGAGCTGGCGAACAATCGCAGCTTCAGCACGGATAGTGAGGAGCTCCTGTCTCTGCTTCATTCCAGTTTGCAGACATTTTTTCGTTCTTTCTTTGTAGATGACGAACACAAACTTTCTTCTAAGAGCAACAGAGTCGCGCGATGGCACATGCGTCATCACTATTACACACCCCTTACGGCATTAGTTCTGGCTTTTGTTCACACAGCGCGCGTTCCGGGTCTGAACACGGCAATGTTACTAGGTCCTCAACCCGGGATTGATCCCGGCATCAATCCCGGGTCGTGTTTGCGTTCACACAGAAGGCGTTTTGGCAATTTGCCGGCAATTTGCCGGGTCCAAAGTGCTGTGTGAAAGGGGCTTATGACACAATCTTTTGAAGACTGTGATTGGTTGGTTGTCCAACACTCAAAAAAATGATGTGTTGGCTTTACTTAACTTTGTTTTGTAAACATGCACCACCGGTTCCACATAACTGACAGACATTTTTATTTTGTTAACCTCATTTTGATACAGTTTCTCAAAATAAATAAATAAACAGATTTATTAAGTCATTTCCTTCTCAAGTATCTTGATGTAAGAATTTTAGAAATGTATTTGTACTGGAAAACAGGACAGACATACTTAGCAATTTTTGTAGTGTCTGCCATTTTAATGATAGTAGTAGCCTACCATGATATATTTTTTGTTTACATATACATGGCGTGCTAGAGTGCAGTTATGCTAATCATCAAACCGTTAAAAATTAAATATCAAGTGACATTGTATTATTAAATTATTTAACCTAATATTTATGTATTTCTATTGTATTTTACTTTATTTTTAATTGTATTTTCCCTGTGCGTCCATAAACGGTTATTCTTATTTGTTCTCTTACGAGAGTATCTCTCGTACTGCGTAATATCTTACGCTATGGGGAAAACTCTTTTCCTCGAGATATTGAAGCCAAAAATTATCCTTAATTTTAAATATGCAAAACGCTTTGCAGCAGCAAGCAGACAAGGGCGAGACAGCTCGCGCGCCCATTGGCTGCCTTGCTGGAAAAGCTGCAGCCTATCGAGTGAGGCACTGCGTGACGTAATGACGAATGGGGACGCTTCGCGCCCATTTCGTCATGTCCCGCCAGTAGAGGCGTGGTCTCGCCCTATAAATACCCCCTCGATAGCTGTATTTCCTCTGATTTTTCTACTCTTCACGCGAAGCTCACGCATCGCTGGATCCAGAGTGAGAAGCCGCGCCGTTGACTTGTAGCCTTATCAGCAGGACGTGCCATCTTCTGAAGTCGCTGGCCCAGCCGCCTTCAACTGCCGTACCTGCTGCGCTTTCCGGCGTACTATATCCTTTTACTCTGCTAAGTGTGTGTGTGTTTGCTTACGTGACGCAACACCCATTTCTCTGTTCTAAAAGAGCTGCGTCTTTTTAAAGATGCCTTTCTGTGGCTCGTGCCGTGCCCAACTCAGTGATGAGGACCGTCACGTCATCTGTGTGTCCTGCCTGGGTCATGAGCACGCGGCTATCGCGCTCGCGGATGGTGGATGCCCGCACTGCGAACTTCTGCCCATGGTGACTCTGAGGACTCGCCTGGCGTCGTTCTCTGAGCCCGCGTCCCAGCCTTCTGTGCCGCGCCGCAAGAAGCGTCGCGCCCAGCGCGCTCCCGAGCCTTCTCCAGCCCGCCAAAGCTCGCCGGTTCGCCCGCCTGCTTCGCCGGCTTCACTTGAGTCGCTCCCGGACGGACAGCGCCCGCTGTCTGCCGCCGCTTCCGCTCCCGAGCTGGACGAACCTGCTGAGGTATGCTCTCTTGTGGCTTCTGATAGCGAGGATTAGGCGAGCTCTGTGGACCTCCCCCCCGCTGACGTATCTAGCCAACCCTCTGGAAAGAGACCCGGCATTGAGGCTGAGCTGATGCGTCTGCTCACCCAGGCCGTGGAGTGCATCGGCCTCGAGTGGGAGGCGCCTACTTTGCCGCCGCGCAACAGACTCGACGGGCGCTTTCTCAAGAAGGACGAAGCCCCGTCTAGGTCTAGGGCCGCCCCCTTCCTCCCTGAGCTCCACGACGAAGTCGCCAAGTCATGGACCGCCCCTTTCTCCGCCAGGCTGCGCACTTCCACCTCTGCGGCTTTTTCCTCTGTCGTCGGCGCGGGAGATAAAGGATATCTCTCCATTCCTCCTGTGGAGGCGGCGGTCGCGTCGCATCTCTGCCCGCCCTCTGCGGGACGGCGCGCGCAGACGACGCTTCCTTCTAAAGCCTGCCGGGTGACTTCATCGCTGCACGGGCGTGCTTACACAGCCGCTGGACAGGCGGTCTCAGCGCTGCATACGATGGCGGTCTTGCAGATTTACCAGGCTGACCTTCTCCTTAAATTGGACGAGGAAGGGCCGGGTGCTGTCAGTGTGGCGGATTTACGAGGCGCTACGGACCTTGCTCTACGCGCCGCTAAAGCCGCTGCTCAGGCCATGGGGCGGAATATGGCCTCTCTCACCGTTGCCGAGAGACATCTGTGGTTGACGCTGTCTGAGATGACGGAAGCTGAGCGCTCTGTATTCCTCGACGCGCCCATTTCCCCTGCGGGCCTCTTCGGATCTGCCGTCAAAGATTTCGCGGACAGATATTCTGAGGTGCAGAAGACTTCGCAGGCCATGAAGCACTTCCTCCCGAAGCGCTCGAGCTCCGCTGCAGGTCGCTCTAAGCAGCCGTCTGCTCGCAGCTCGCAGCCTCGGCCTGCATCGCCCGCAGCCGCCGCTACACAGCGCCGCCAGGCCCGGGATCAGAGACCGCGCTCTCGCTCTGCTGGACGCCGCCCCGCTCAGCGCGGGCCCCGGCCGAAGATTGAGCTCAAGCCCGAGGCCTCGAAGCTTTCCTAGCCACTCTAGGAAAGCGACGGTGTTCGGATCCCGCTGCGGCCGGTTCGCCACCGAAACGATTCGCTCGTTCAGTTCCTTGCGATGTGACTGTGCCAGTGTATTTAGCAGTGAAGCAGCCGGTGTCTCAGCCCGCTTGCCTGCACATAAAAGCCGTTTTTATGGCTACCCAGATAAATCCAATAAAGAGTGTATTTTCTGGTATACCGGCCACGGCCGATGGTGTTATGAGTGTTGTAAGAATGCCCACGCCCCAGTGCCCATTCCCACACCCAGACACAGCCCGCCACGGTGCGAGGCTAGCACACATAAATCTGACTCAGGTCGATTGTGCAGACAATGTAGTGAATGCGCCCATACAATGCCCGCTCACGCTACATGCCGCGTGTCCCTTGGTTTCTGTAAAAACGAAACCAACACACAGTCTATCGGCTCCGACCGAAAGCGTGTACAGTGCAGTAGATGTGCCCGTAAGTTTGCGCCCACATCCCCCCGCAAGCACGCCGAATCCCACGGGATTCGCCCCGCTCACTCTCGCTGTGCGTCCCGCCATAGAGAATTTGAGCGCGGCCAGGCTGCCCGCTGTGTTCAGCGCGCCCCCCGCCTCGAACGCTGTAAACACGGTGTTGTGTTCCCAGGGTACCGTGGCTCTCGAGCCGTTGCCTGGTCACGGCCAGAGCCCGGTCTGCATTCTACCTCTAGCTATTCACGCAGAAGCGTGGTCAAAGCTACCAGGGGTATCAGACTGGGTGCTGAACACTATAAAGAGAGGCTACTCGCTACAATTCGCACGACGTCACCGCCGTTATACGGCGCGCGTCGAGACTACGGTGAGAAACGAAGTATCTCATCTACTTCGAGCCGAGATAGCGAAACTGCTGAGCAAGGGGGCCATAGAGCCCCTTTCTCAGGCTCAGAGCGAAGGGGGCTTATACAGCAGATATTTTCTGGTACCGAAAAAAGATGGGGGCTTCAGACCCATTCTAGATCTGAGACAGCTGAACAAAGCGCTTGTGAAGCGCCAGTTCAGGATGCTTACGACCAGGGGAATCCTCGCGCAAGTGCGCCAAGGGGACTGGTTTATGTCAATAGATCTGAAAGACGCCTATTTCCAAATACAAATAGCGTCCCATCACAGGCGATTCTTGAGATTCGCGTTCGAGGGCCAGGCATATCAATACACAGTCCTGCCGTTCGGCCTGTCCTTGGCACCCCGTACATTTACGAAGTGCATGGACGCGGCTCTCGCACCCCTGAGACTTCAGGGCATGCGAGTTATGAACTACTTGGACGATTGGCTGATTCTAGCTCGATCACGGTCAGAGCTCATAGAACACAGGGCCACACTGCTCGAGCACCTCGAGAAACTGGGCCTGACAGTCAACTGGGAAAAGAGCTCGCTGTGTCCCAGCCAGAGAACTTCTTTCCTGGGAACAGTGTTAGACTCGCTATCCATGACGGCAAACCTGTCACCGGAGCGCGTACTAAGTATTCAGCGCGTCGCGGAATCCTTCCGCCACGGCTCTATAGTCCCGCTCAGACGGTTTCAGAAAATGCTGGGCCTGATGGCCTCAGCATCCTCTGTACTCCAGCTGGGCCTGCTTCGCATGCGCCCACTGCAGAGGTGGCTGAAAGCACGGGTCCCGCCCCGGGCATGGACCACGGGCCAGTGTCGCCTCAGGGTCGACCAACGGTGCGTTTCGGCTCTGGAACCCTGGAAAGTAACCAGCTGGTATCAGTCTGGTGTGAGTCTGGGGACCGCCTCAAGGGTGAAAGTGGTGTCTACGGACGCCTCCACCACGGGGTGGGGAGCGCTGCTCGAGGGCAGACCGCTGGCTGGCCTATGGTCGGAGCGGGAGAAGCTCCTTCACATAAACTGCTTGGAAATGATAGCAGTCGACAAAGCGCTACGGTGCTTCCGTCCCCTGATAAAAGGCCACCACGTCTTGGTCCGGTCGGACAACACGTCAGTGGTGGCGTACATAAATCGCCAGGGCGGCGTCGGGTCCACACGCCTTTGCAGGCTGACGGAACCCCTCTTGGTCTGGGCCCAGCGCAACCTCCTTTCTCTGAAAGCGGCGCACGTGCCTGGGCACCTGAATGCGGGTCCAGACAAGCTGTCCAGAGACAACGTCCCGACAGGAGAATGGTCGCTGCATCCGCAGACGGTCCAGCTGCTGTGGGAAACGTTTGGCAGAGCGCAGGTGGACCTGTTCGCGTCCCGCGAGAACGCTCACTGCCCAGTATTCTTCTCGAAAAGCAGGGACGCGCTGGCCCATGCTTGGCCCAGCGGTCCCCTGTATGCTTTTCCCCCCGTCTCGCTCCTGCCTCAGGTGTTGGAGCGGATCAGGGAAAATGGATGCCCAGTGCTGCTTGTAGCTCCGCTCTGGACGAACCAGGCTTGGTTTCCGGTCCTGATGCGGCTGGTCAGCACTGCCCCGTGGCCTGTACCATTGAGGAAAGATCTCCTCTCTCAGGCGGAGGGCTCGATTTGGCATCCTCGCCCGGATCTGTGGTCCCTGCACGCATGGGCCATCAACAGGTACCCGCTAGCCTCCCGGAAGGAGTGCTAAACACGATCGCGCAGGCTAGAGCTCCGTCTACCAGACGGCTGTATGCCTCGAAATGGTCGGTGTTCTCTACTTGGTGTCGAGCCCGTGGCTTTTCACTTGTGGACTGCGGGGTTACGGAAGTGCTTGCCTTCCTTCAGGAGCTGATGGATAAGGGTAGGACCCCATCCACGCTCAAAGTTTATGTGGCGGCCATAGCAACGTTTGCTAAACCGGTGTCTGGCCAGTCACTGGGGAAAAACGACTTAGTCGTGCGTTTCCTACGAGGAGCTCGGAGGTTAAACCCTCCCAGGCCCCCTTCAGTCCCGGCTTGGGACCTTTCCACGGTCTTGGAGGCCATGAAAGGCGCCCCGTTTGAGCCGATCCAGCTGTCGGACATGAAGCACCTGTCCCTTAAGACGGTGTTTCTATTGGCTCTCGCTTCAGTGAAGCGTGTAGGGGACTTACAGGCGCTTTCTGTAAGCGCGTCATGTCTGGAGTTTGGGCCTAACGACTCAAAGGTCGTACTCAAACCGAGGCACGGCTACGTGCCGAAATCCCTCAATACACCGTTTAGGGCCCAGGTAATTTCCCTGTCTGCCCTTCCGGTTCTCAATGAGGAGAGGGACACGAGTCTCCTTTGCCCTGTCAGGGCGTTAAGGGCTTATGTGTCCCGCTCGGCTGGGTTCAGACAGACCGAGCAGCTTTTCGTGTTGTTTGGCGGCCGTTCTAAGGGACTTGCCGCTTCAAAACAGAGCCTATCCAGATGGATAGTGGATGCCATAGCGCTGGCTTACACTTCCAAGGGCCTGCAGTGCCCATTGGGTGTCAAAGCGCACTCCACGAGAGGCGTGGCCTCGTCGTGGGCATGGTATAGCGGGGTCTCCCTGCAGGATATCTGTACGGCTGCGGGCTGGGCCTCGCCGTCTACATTTATCAAGTACTATAACCTGGAGGTGCCCGCCTTACAAGCTAAGCTTCTGGCGGTCTGAACTTCGGGTTTATCGGCCGCCATGCGGCTTATGTGTGGAGTGTTAGCCTGTGCATCGCTCAGTCCGATGCGGCAGCCCCATGAGTGTGGTACCCCTACGGGTCTGTTACCCCTACGGGACTTTTATGAAGGAGTGATGCTTCTAGCCTCTCCTCCTCTACTCTGTGTGAGTTGTGGTGATTGTGCACTAGATGCGCCCCGGGCTTGGCCCCGGGACTCTGGTGTTGGATCCCTGTCCGCACGGCGTGTTGCATGGTGTTCCCCATAGCGTAAGATATTACGCAGTACGAGAGATACTCTCGTAAGAGAACGTACTCGGTTACTAACGTAACCTCGGTTCTCTCTAGAGAGGGAACGAGTACTGCGTATCTTGCCGTGCTTGGAATACGCTCTGGTTCGCTTCGGCGTTGAAAAATCAGAGGAAATACAGCTATCGAGGGGGTATTTATAGGGCGAGACCACGCCTCTACTGGCGGGACATGACGAAATGGGCGCGAAGCGTCCCCATTCGTCATTACGTCACGCAGTGCCTCACTCGATAGGCTGCAGCTTTTCCAGCAAGGCAGCCAATGGGCGCGCGAGCTGTCTCGCCCTTGTCTGCTTGCTGCTGCAAAGCGTTTTGCATATTTAAAATTAAGGATAATTTTTGGCTTCAATATCTCGAGGAAAAGAGTTTTCCCCATAGCGTAAGATATTACGCAGTACGAGAGATACTCTCGTAAGAGAACAAATAAGAATAACCGTTTATGGACGCACAGGGAAAATACAATTAAAAATAAAGTAAAATATAAAATAAAGTAAAAAGTAAAATAAGATATTACGCAGTACTCGTTCCCTCTCTAGAGAGAACCGAGGTTACGTTAGTAACCGAGTACGTTTTATCATATAAGACGTCGAAGCGAAGTCAACCTAAGTCAGTTTTTCATCAATAAATCTCGATCAAAAAGAACAACATCATTGATTAAACGTCAGCCCTTAATTTACCTGTCTTTGTCCAACCATTTTCTCACATTTGATCACAGTTGCACACGGTTTTACAGTTACACAACACACGATGGATCTGAGTCGAAAATGATCTCATGAATATTAATTAAGTAACCGACAATCGGCCAGTAGCCCTCGCTGATTGGCTGAAACTAAAACGCTGGTCTTCTTGACCATAGACATAATATAATACATAGACGCCCTATTGGCCGCTTTGGAACGTTGCTGCGATACGTCAACGGGTCCGCCATTTTGCGGAGGGCAAGACTGCACTGTAATCAAGGGTGAGCTGCGTTTTTTTCTGGATAAAAACAAAAACTGTTTTTATATTTATCAACCAATTTCAGTGGTTTGTATGTGGTGTACAAAAAGTTCCATCTCTAGTTATTTAAAATCTCAATAGTTACACTTGTAAATTATTTGTTTTAATAAAGAATGGTCAAAGCTCAGACTTGTCATGTATCTGGCTTTTTATTCTTGGATAAGAATGATGAAGACCCCCATACTGAGATATAATTTAAGTTTTCTTATTGTAGAAAAAGCATTTTCTGTGATTGACCAGATTTGAGCAATAACAAAGATAACTGATGGATCCTTAACATATGTTATGGTACAACTACTGTGCAATGCAGTAAATATAACATTTGTGAGAAGTAATAGTAAATAGTTTAGTCAATAAAATAAACAAATAGTATACAGCAAATAAAATAGTAATGAATAGTATAATTATATAATATCATACAATAATACAATCATAAAAATATTGATAATAGCATATGGTTTATTAATAATACTTTAATAATAGCAATAGAATACGAAATATCAATTACAGAATATACACAATAAAAAATAAGTTAAATAGTGACTTATATTTAATATTTAACTCTTTTTGTTAAATTTCAGTTTTATTGATCAGTAATACTTAGCCATTATAACAGAAGTAGCTTCAGTCAAACATACAGGATACAACGTTAAAAAAGCCTAAATATAAAACTTCACTTTGGACCTCAGCCAAAACGATTTACCAGGGAACCATTTATAGATTAATGAGACCAAAGATCGCCCGTTAGATATACACAAGACGAATTATATCTCATGTTTAATCACTAGACTAGAGACATCCGAGCTGGCGGCAAACTTCAGACGCACTGGCCGAGGTAAGGCTGTCCTCTGCGGGCTTAATGTGCGCTGAGCGCCCGGTGATCGCATCTTACAACTCCGAAACCGTCAGATCAAATTTTTAAATAGGCGCTATCTTTATAAACAAACCACATATTTAAGCTTTAAACAACTACATTGTCGACTGAAAAACTATTAAAACTACATTTCGTGACACAATAACAGTAGTATTTTTAAATTTATCCTCTGAACGTTAATATTACTAATTAAATAATGACCAAATACAACCAAAAACAAACGTTCAGTCTTGCCTGTGAAAGATAATTCCTCGAAAGTTGTTTTCAATTGTGTGGCGACTTGTACAGCCCCAAGCAGCGCACAAAACAGGCATTTTTCTCAATTCCCAGTATGAGAGGTATGGGAAAGTTGCCATCCCCAATATGGCGGCGCCGTTGACGTGCGCTCCAGCGGCCAATAGGGCGTCTATGTATTATATTATGTCTATGTTCTTGACTCATGAATATTCATTTTTTGGCGCTTCTGAAAATCTGAAAGAAACTTTTTCACCTCCCTTGAGAAAAATGTTGTGAGCAGTGTTGTTTGTAGGAATGTTTTAGCCAGTAGATGGCAGTATTCGACCACACTATTGAGTGAAGTCAAGTCCGTATGAAACATGGAAAACAGATCTCATCTGATCACTGATAAGACAGTTTATAACTCACAATAGTGATTAATTTCTAATGCTTTTGTTCTGAAACAAGTTAATACTTGTTGGCATCAACTAGGAGGGATTTACAGATATTCCTGGCATGTACATTAACTCTTTGTTCTTAGAAAAAATCACACCAGACATTATTACTAAATTATAGTTTTCCCTTTTCTCTCATTATGGCATCTCATCATTCTTTTATATTAGGATACTTTGCATTTCTATGTTTACGGTCTCAAGTGAATGAAGGGCTGTTTAATAACCATGTTAGATACATTTATTATCATGAACAATCTCAAAGTTTTAAGTATTGAAAATGCTAGCCTCCAACCAAATTTATTTTTTTACTTAGGCTATAGGTAATATGTGGCGACAGAGAGTTTCATAGTAAAATAGTTGTTGTCGACCAACCACCAGTATTTTTGCGCATAAAATAATTATTATTTCCTTAGTGCCTATAATCATAATATACATGACAAGAGTCAAATGATCACTAAACTGTATTTCTTGAGCTGCTGCATGCATATAAAAGGAGAGAGGAAAGAGGCAGATTATAGGCTACATATAATTGTGTATAATTGACAGATAAGGTAAGATACATAATGAGGATCAAGTTAAACAAAGAAAAAGAAAATGGAGATACTAATAATAAAATAATAACTTTATATCTATTCCCCACATGTGCTGTCAGTCTCTTTTATTTTATTTTATTTTATTTTATTGATTTTAAAGAATTACAACTTAAGCCAGGGGTACATTGAGTAAACAAACAATCAAACAAAAAATATATATATATATATATAAAGAAACAGTGACAAACGTGAAAGTTAAACAAAAATGTGATAATGTTTACAGACTGAAACACACTTTGCAGCTTTCTTATACATCAAAACCCAATATTGTGTTTAGGTATTGTTGAATTTATGATCTTAAAATTAAAAACAAATATTTCCTCCAAATGTACATTCATGAATACTAAATTTAGCTAAAAGAAGCAGATTAATATATTGTCATAAGAGAGAAAAAACACACATTTTTTAAAGCAAAAACAAACTGATTAAGAACAACCCCAAAATAAATAAAAAAAGTTTCATCATGTAGACCACAAAATGTACAAATGTGCTGTCAGTCTCTCTGCCTGTCAATCATCGCGCCGGTGACGTCAGAGCGCCAGAGCGTCATAATTTCCTCCAGTGTGTGTGTTAAAGGGGCGGAAGTTAGTGAGACAGTTTCTGGAGTTTCTAATCTCGTTTTCTTTCTCTTCCTCACACACAGTTTGACTCCACATCGGCTTCACTGCACATCACAGGTGAGTGACATGAACACGCGTGTCATTGCGCTTTAAACACGCGTTTTCGGGACTTTAGGGACATGCGACTCGCGAATGAAGTTTACAATGTAACGTTTCGCGTGGGAAAACCTCCTTAATCCGATCCTTTTTTAAAGGTATTATTAGTTTCAATTATTATATAGAGGATTTATGTTGTGAATATATATATATAAGCATACAAACAATGTTTGTCACAGGTTATGTTTACCCGTGGTTGACCGTTAACTTTAAAATGAAGTTTATCGGTTATTTATTTATTTTTTGGCGCCGTGTCAGTTTTGAAAAGTAAAGCGGTTTGTGATTGACTCAACGAGGAAGTGGTTTTGTTCTCATACAGGTGTGTCACTATAACTATAAATAAGTATATTTACCGTTATATCAGCACTGGATGTACTTTATAAGTTACATTTATTGTGTGTAGAGATTTGATTAGGCAACAATATCTGTCATTACATGGGGAGTCATTCCTCTGTCATGTTGTACCTCAGAGTAGCTGTTTTAAATCAGAAACAAAACAAGGAAAAGTTAATGCGTAACGTGAAAAGAGTGTAAAATGTGTGACCTTGTTTATTTGTGCTTCACTTTAGCAGTTAAAGTCCTCATAAGGTCATTTTGATGTAATTCTGCTTTAAACTGAGGTTGCATGTGGAATAACAGCCATTTGAGGCATGATAATGTCATTAAGTGGATAATAATGATGTTAGCTACTAGTTTAAATGCAGTTATTAACAGTAATGTTATGTATTGTTGGTACGTCCAGGTGACTAACCGTTCAGTGACCTTAAGCAGTTTGTGTTTTAAAGTGAGTTGTGGGCTTGCACATACTATATTTTGTTATGAAATTGTCCCCAGAAGTGAGATAAATATGATTAAATCTACTTTAGGGACGTCTGGGGAAGTGCTCGATCAGAAATAGGATCTTTCCCAGAATGTAGATGCAATAGCAACACACTGCCAGTGTCAACCCCCCCAAACTGGCCCATAATGCAATAGTCAGGAGGATTGAGACGTGATCCAGCACGCCTGAACTGAACCCGGGCCGGGTGCGGCTCAGTGTCTCCTCCGGTCTGTAGGCTCAGGGACTTCAGCATTGAGATTCTTTAATAATAAGTTGGTAATAGTCTGGTAAAACACTAGGACCAGGTGCATTCCTGTTACATAAGAGAACCATTGAAACTCGCCATAAAGGATAATCATTAGTTGGTCAGCGTCTCAAAAGCACACCTGTGTTTTACAGGGAAGCTTCGAATGCTTTCGCATGTGATTAACCAAATGGAGAATGTTTGGTCGTTTGTTTCTTCAGTGGCTAAGCATTAAACTGTCAACTCTTGCACTGAAAGTCCAGATAAAGCTTGTTTCTTTATGTGTTGCTGTAATAAATTCCTAAATTACCACCTATGAATCGGTAGCTCAACCCTGTCTACACATGCAGTGATTTAACGGCTGTCATTTGCCTGTTATTTCAGTGCTTGGATGGATGTAGAATTAGGTAATTCCTCAGTTAAATGGAACTTTCCATAAACTAGAAAGTTCTGCTGTTTTTGGCCGATATGATGTTTGGCTTTGATCTTAAGCTAATATTCACTCTTAAAAATAAATGTTCTTTATTGGCATCTATGAAGAACCTTTCACGTCATCAATATAACCTTTCCAAGGTTGTTTAGATTTTTACTTTTAAGAGAACTTTTCACTTAAAGGTTATTTTGGGGAACTTGGTGGTTCCTCTATGGGATCGCTTTTTGAAACCTTTGTTTTTAAGATTGTTGGGAGTCAGAAATTTATAGTTAGTTACTTTATTTCACTGAATAAAATGTTTTTATTGGCGGTCTGGAGGCAGAGCCTCACGTCGCCTGGCGCCGGTCGCACCGTAAGAAAACCAACCGTGACTGACAGATCAGTGGAAAGCCGTGTTGGTGGTGTTCACACTGTTTTAGTTCATATGGTGACGGACATGTTAATCTGTCCATTTCAGAGACATTCAGGGACATGCGTGTTGTCTTAACCTCAAGTTGAGAAACCTTTTTTTATTCAGTTACCTCTTTTGAAGGAGTTTTTACCTAGGTTAACCCGAATATAGTTTTGGAGTTTTTAGCCAAAATATATTGTAAACAGCTGATGTTTTACCATACATTTTTTTCGCCATTAAAAATAGCCACAGAAGCTTGGCATGGCGTTACATGCATACATACAAACAAACAAACCTTAAAGTGATAGTTCACCCAAAAATGCAAACTCTGTCAGTAATTACTCTCCCTCATGTTGTTCAACCCCGTAAGACTTTCGTTCATCTTCAGAACACAAATGAAGATATTTGTGATTAAATCTGAGAGCTGGGTCACTCCTCCATAGGCTTCTAAGGGATTGAAACTTGCCGGCCCAGAAAAGTTATATGACATCGTTAAAATAGTCCAAGTGACTCAATCTTAAGTTTATCAAGCGATGAGAATACTTTTTGAGCGAAAAAAACAAACAAAATAACGACTTTATTCAAGTATTAGGCTAATTTCCTTCTCTGTCGGCCTCGAGATCGTTCACGTAGTGTAACAGCGCAGCGCTTCTGTGTTGCTTTTCATTTGTGTCCCGAAGATGAACGAAAGTCTTATGGGGTTGAACAACATGAGGGAGAGTAATTACTGACAGAATTTACATTTTGGGGTGAACTATCCCTTTAAGTTGTTTTATATTTGACTGGCCATGTTTTGAGCACAAAAGTAACCGCTAAAATTATGGACTTTACCCTGAAACTGAAATGTTTTTTTTGAAGTATTTCCTCTTGAAACAGGAAGCTGGAGTGGGACATATCAGAAGGATTTTTAAAAACAATGCGTCTCATTCACCAATAATTGAATGGATTATTTTGTATTTGTTTGCACAGGAGAACTTCTAACAAGAAATTTCACAAAAACATGCGTTGTCACATTAATTTGTTCTTAACCTCATGTGAAGGTTAATGAATTTGGAGGATTCTAGATGAGTAACTTGCTTAAAACACGGCCAAATATCTGGCTTAACGTATTCTTACTCTTTCGTTGTAAATGATGACATAATTGTTAAGATTTTCTTTTTAGATTTAATATTAAATATAAGTCCACCCAGTGTACGTGTGGTGTTTTTTGCAAATTTTAAATACATTTTACTACAAATGTTATTGTCGAATCATGATTTGTTTGTGTAAACGTTTTTATGCAGAATTTACACACAAATTTCAGTTTGTGTCTCAACATAGCAAGTCCATCATTAATTATACAGATGGATGTTCTTCACTCTAAAAAGCATTTTATTAGACAAAAAATGATATACACACCCTGTGGACGAGTTGAGTTATTATCTATCTGAGTTTCTTATGTTTGGCTGGAAGTGTAAGATTTGTAAACTTTATATCTGGTTAAAGTTGGTCAGTCTTTATCAGCATATTTGCATGCTCTCAACATGGGATAACGTTTCAAAAGTTGAAGAAGCTACTATGTTATTCTAACTATCTGAATCTTAATGCTATTGTTCAATGTTGATCTAGATGAGAGAAGATGAGTATGTACCCGTTATAAAACTGTGACAAACACACACAGCCCTAGTGGCTTCAGGCATGGAAAATCGATTCATTCTCTCTATTCAGGATGTTCTCAATACATGTTGTTCTTTACAACCGCACCCTTAGTGCTTTCAGAGGAACGTTAAGCTTCACTGACTCATACAACGGTCACACAGATAAAGTGATGCACACTCATCTTTGAGCAACTAATGAGCTTCTCCTTTCCATGCAACTGTTATTCAGTCATTAAACAGATGGCTGGGAATGCTAACGTTGGCATTATATGGTGCATGTTTCTGCTACATCACCTGTTTAGCATCATCATGGTATATATCGGCCACCATATTGCTATTGGCCGATATATGTTCATTTTTAATGTTATCGTATCAGCTCGATAAGAAAATTTGGCCGATAAATAATGGATTATTTCCTTCAGCTGAGACACTTCAGATGCAAAACCGTTCAACATGATGGTTTTAAATCGCTTGAAATATGATTAGAATCACTTCAAAAAAGGAAAATACAGTTTTCAGCGCAAGTCATATTGGCTACATAAGAGAACAGTATTGTGTGTTGGACATGGCTGTTATGGTAAGACTTTTGTTTTTGCAATCAGGATCTCAAAAATTATATAAAAATTTAGATTTATCGGCTTTCAAATATGAAGAATTATTGGTATTGGACAAAATTTCAAGTCGGTACATCCCTAACTTGTTGTCATCCACACTGACTTTCATTGATCCTCATCTTCCCATAGGTGCAATTTATAACAGGGCATGGAAAATCCACACACTATGATATAAATAAACAGTCCGAGCATTTGGCCGATATGAATCAGATCTGTTTTGAGGATGAGGAATGTTGGAATATTTTCCGTATTGCGGTTACTCTCAAATACTGATGTAGCGAGAGGTTTTAAAAGGCAGGAGAGCAGGTGGATAACATTGCTTTTAACTTCTAAAAGCGTCCCTGTTGTGTCCGTGGGACATTCCTGAGCGAGACCCCCAGAGTCTAATCCGTTCTTCTGGAATGTTTCTATTTGGCTTGTGCTGGATTTTACTAGGGTTTTTCCTCAACAACAACAACTGTGCCGCTCACCCGTAAGCTCTTAAAATACTTGCCTGTGCACAACAAGATTGTCCCCCTCCTGTCATGTTTATATAAATAGAGATTGCTCTTTTGTTTTATCTGTACTTATGAGATAAGTTTGTACTATGAACCATCTTGTCCATGGATTTATTCAGAAACCCTTTATTTTACAGTGTCCTTGTTACATGTAACTACCATAGCAATAGCAGTAAATTATGCATAATTACATGCAACTACCCCTCAACCAAATCCTAATTCTACCCTAACCCTATAGTAAGTACATGTAGTTAATTATTACTCAGTACTTAAATGTATAATAAATTACACTGTAACAATGACACCTTAAAATAGTGTAAATGAAACCTGTAACATTTTATATCTGTGCCATTCTTCTCTATTTGTCTTTTTTAGCCAAATATTGGCTTTTTGTTTATATATATCACGTAAGACACGTCCAACTGGATAACTTCCTTTGATGCTTCCAAGATGAGGAGTTTGTCTTAAAGTCCCCCTGTAGTCAATCATTTTATCCCTTAAATCTCATCTTTAATCACCAAAATGACATTTAAATGTGTTTTCCTTGAAAAAAAATCTTAATGCCTTAACCTATCTTGAATGTAACTCGACACCCTCGCCTCATTTAGTATACACGGTTCTATGAATATGCAAATGAGCCCTGCCTCCACTCACTAACTCAGAGATCCACTGTTTGACGATCACACGTTGATCTGATTGGTTACAAGGTAGTTTGTGACGTCAGAAACACCAGCGATTTCAAAGCGTGTTTTTTAAACTCTTTGGTTCACTGCAGTTTTAAGGAGAAAATACTCAGCAATGCTGTCGACTTATGAATTTACACATGGTTTGTGTTAAAGCAGATTAAAAACGCCACAAAGACATATAAACAACATTTAAAAGCTGGATTCTCACCACAAAGTTGCAGAAAGATGTGTTTAGGTGTCAAAGGCATCAATCAGTAGATCATGTTTTGTCTCCTGCTGTAACAACAACACTAAGTCTTTGCTCTCGTTTCTCAGGTTGTGTATTGGACTTTGGCTTTACTGACCCGTCCACCATGAGCAACAGCTACAGCGTGTCCTTGACCGGACCTTCCCCCTGGGGCTTCAGACTTCAGGGTGGCAAGGACTTCAGCATGCCTCTCACCATCTCCAAAGTGAGTGTCACCTTTACATGTCATGCCAACTTTAAATTGCCCTTTAAATGTCAATAATAAGTGCATGAGAGACATATTGTTCTATATGTGATCTGTGCTTTCTTAACATGTTGTGCCACCGAGCTGTTGAGTGATGATTCAGGATGGCACGATACCATTGACCCTGTTATGTTGCTCATGCTCACTGTTTCTCTCTCTTTACCTGTAGTCTAGCCTGTCTTCAGTATTAATCTCTTATCCTGTTTGAACAGTGCTTGTATTCATATTTTTGAGCAGCGTCTCAGGCGATGCATGAAAGAACTATAGGAAGCTTTTCAGCTTTTGGCAATGCAAACTGTATTCTAGTCTCATTGATCCAATACATTTCCAATGCATACAATTCAGACATGTATACATTTAACAGAAACAATGTGTAAACGTGCATTTTTGTCTGTTATTCATTGTCCGTATTATTGGACTTTTAAATTTTTTTTTTTTTTCCTGCACTGACATTTGTCAACATTGTTTTAATTAAATGTACTTTTATTGTCGTCATGATGCACATTTTCTATCTCATCTTTGTAATCTTTAACAAAAATCAAAGAGCTCTTCATCAACTAATATATTTGTCAGTCATTTTGATGACTAGTTTAAATGATTAGTTTGCCAAAAAAAATATTTACTCACCCTCAAGCCATCCTAGGTGTACAGTATATAATTTTTTTCATTCAGCCAAACACAATCGGAGTTAAATTAAAGAACATCATGGCTCTTCCCAGACTATTCCTCTAACACACTGGCTGACGTATGGAATTGCGAGATATAAACTCACAATTGTGAGGAAAAAAGTCAGAATTGTGAGAGGAAAAAGTTGCAAATAACCTTTTTTATTCTGTGGCAGAAACAAGCTTCCATACTGACGTCATATAAGGCTATTTGCTATGCAAACATTTCTCCTTTCTCTTCCCATTAATTACCAATGGAAAATATCTACAATTTTTATTTTTACTACATATAGCCTACTATTTCACTCAAACCCCATTTTATGGGTGTAAAATGAGTTGAATGTTTACTTAATTTTTAAAATATCATTGAAGGATATTTATTTTAAAATAGCACATTAGAGGTTATATTACCAGAAGGATTTCCACCAGGAAAAACAGGCATCTGTTTGCAGCCACAGGAAATACATATAAAGTCCAAGTAAGACACAAAGTTAATGTGTTTGGTTTGCCGGATATTATTTGCCAAGAAAACCTCACCCATCAGTTCTGCTTAAACACAGGCCATCTGGCTCATTTATTCAGCTCATTTCCCATTGATCTTGATCTTCATGTCCCTGAATGGCCTCCAAATGCAGGTCTTTCACCTGGCATCCACATGCAACGCTGGGCTCTCAGGGACGCTATGTATCATATGAATCTGTAGCACAGGAGCTATAGTGCGCCAGCTGCGCTCTTAACACTCAAACGGAGACTTTAAACCCAAGGAATATCTGTCTGAAAGCTCTGCGACCATAAATCTGAGCTCAGATTTGGCAGTCGGCACTGGCTGGCATGCATTAAAGTGAGGAGATGCTGGCATGGCCGTTCTCAAGCCGTACGCTGATGAATGTAGTAGCCAGTGTTGGGGAAAGTGACTTTTAAAAGTAATGCAATACAATATTGCATTACTCTCCAAAAAAGTAACTAATTGCATTACTTGGTTACTTTTTATGAATGCGTTACATTACTTTTGTGTTACTACTTCTCACCTGGGCTGGGCTTGCTTGCTTGTTTGTTTTTAATAACAACAAAAAAGTTTTAATTTTGGCAAATGTTAAGGCCTTTTCACACCAAAAGTGAAACGAATAAGCCTCAGGTTGCATCTTTATGCCTGTAGAAACAAAGCTTTCAGCTGCTGCCATTCTGGATTAAAGAACAACAGGATTCAGGAGAAGTTCAACACTCTTATTTCTAATTCTAATCTAAAGTCATTTTTGCTTATTAGTATGGTTGAATTAGATCATTGAAGTTCAGCAGCAAAGACATTGGTTAATAAAGTGAGATTAAATGCATTAAGTATATTGTGTAATTTTTTTTATATCAGTCGATATCAATAATTATCACAATAAATGTCAAATCTTTATTTCTTTCAAGTTTAAAGGCAGATTTTTGCTCCTAAGTGAAAGTTGTAGAAACCAGAGCGTTAATAGTGGTTTTAAACTACTCTTTATTGTCAGAACATTGCGCAAATCTCAGGTAGAACATTCAAACATTTGTCATTTTTCCTGAAGAAAATAAATATCTTAATAGAAAAATATATTTCTTAGTTTCTGCATGTGCTAATGGGGGATATTGTTTCAAGTCTTGAAACAGGTTTGTGTGTCCTGACTTTGATAGCACGTATCTTCAGCACAGTTTGCAGTGCAGGCTGCAATATTAATATTACATGTTTTGTCTCGAAACAAAACATGTAAGTGAGTTGACAGTAGTATTAGCTTGAGTTAGGATGCAGATTTACTGTTAAATTTGTTCATTAACAAAAATAGTAACATCAAGTTCTACCAGTATTCATGTTCATTTAGTCTTGAACTAAAATAACCATCACGTTTTCACAGCACACACACCTCCTCACTTTATTTCTCTCAACATGGGGACAGTAGAGCTGTCAGTCAATAAATGTGAAAAAGTAACTAGTGTTACGTATTTGAAAAAGTAATGCAGTACTTTACTAGTTACATGAAAAAGTAATCTGATTACGTTCCTCAAGTTACTTGTGGTGAGTTACTCAACACTGGTAGTATTTCTGTTGTTTGCTCATGGGTGATTTGGTACTGATCTTCTTTGACCTGTTGCTCTTCACATTTAAGGCTTAATCATGTGTAATGGATTACAATTATCTCCATGTTGTAGATATCAGGATGGATATGTCTCTTGTTATCTATTGCTTCACCACAAAGGCAGGCCTTTTATGGGATTGGCTGTCCACTGGGCATCGAGTGAAAAGAGTGGCCTCGCATGCCATGCACACGTCATTACATCATGAACGAAGAGAAATAGAGTAAGTCTTAGGGTGGATTGAGATCTGTACGTCGAGCTAAAGCAATAGTGCATCATTTACTCGCAAGATATTTTGGAAAAATGTTTGTGGTTTGAACCCCAATGTTTATTTAACTGGTTTAACGGGTTAATTTTTTTTTATAACTCATCCGTTTAAATTATATTACTTGATTAACGGGCGGGTGAATTGTCGGTGATGGTACTAGCCGTTTGTCTGCTGTGTGTTAGCGTCACGTCACCTCAGCTAATCCGCCTCGCTGCACATTCTCGTTTATCTATGAGTGACGCGCGGCCAAGATGGCGACGGCCGGCTCCGCCCACTTTTGGCTTCAAAAACGCTCTTCAGAAACACTACGTGTGACGTCACGGACACTACATCCATATTTGTTTACAGTCTATTGTCTTAACCCATATTCCACTTGTGTTGTTAGTAGACCACACGCACCGGATTATCATTAGACCTTTCAGTTAAAAATACTCGAGACATCCCTACAGTAAACTTTTCATCAGTAATTTTGCTACCGCCGCACTTCGACCAGCTGTGATAAGCCAGACGGATAGATAGTGTTCATAAGGCCTCTGAATGTTTTCAGAAGGGGTGTGTGGTGATCTACTAACTCAACAGACTGAAGTGGTCTTGTGCCTCATCCACCCTAGGACACGAGGAACGTGATGCTTTTACAGCAAGGCTTCACTGGGAGATAATGGCTCTTCCTGTCAGAGGAAGTTATTTATACTCTCGGGCATCTGAGAGCGGAGAGATCGAGGGACTGACACCAGCAGTGGAAAACTCTGGAACCAGATCCATATTAGCCCTTATTTGGTCTGGTAGCATGAAGGGGGGAAATTATCTCAGGTTTCTTTTGATTCATACAGAAAGATTTTCCTCACATTCTCATTCCTCAGCGCTGGATTGAGTCGTGGATTGAGTCGGAGCCGCACCCTGGATGTGTCGAGGCCTGAAACTCACGCCGCAGTCGCACAAACCACTTTACGAGAGACACAGAGCCAAAACTGCTGCTTGAGTTTCGTACGGATGCCATAAATGCTTTCGCCGCAAATCGTATAAGCCCATCTGCTCTTACTTAAGAGTATTGGGTAACTTTTTTGCTGTTCTGACAGTGAATGCTGAATCATATCAGACGTTATTTTCTGCATCGGGCATTCATTTTTTATTATTATTTATTTTAAGTATTTTACAACAATACAATGTGCAAAAAAACTGCCAATGTCATCTGCATTTTACAGATCCAAAAATATACAAATTAATGCTTTAAATTGGTTCTACAGTATAACTGGTGTATTGTAATTCTGAACATGCTTGGAGATTAGTATATGATGTACTTCAATTTATTAAAATTTAGAAAATATTTTATAACAACTTAAATTTATTTAGTTTGTTTATTTATTTACTTGTATTTGTTTTAATTCTAAGTTTTTTTTTGTTTATCGTTAACTAAAGCCATAAACATTTTCATTACTAGAAATAAAATAAAAATGAACTAAAATATCTTATTTCAGCTAGTTGCCAAATTATATCTCATCGTTTAGTTTAGGTTGACTTAAACTTTTGAAACTAAAACTATTATAAATGACAAACACACAAAAATTACAAAAATTTCTAAATGAAAATATTAAAATAAAATCTAATTTAAAATATGAACAAAAATAATAATGAAGCATGTTTGTATGCATTATATATAGTTTATATTTGTATTTTATTTATTAATTTTTGTTTAATTTATTTCTTTTTTTGAAATTGAACAAATGTGCAAATCCTTAAATATAATCCATCTGCCTTACAGTACACTGAGAGATATTGGATCTGGTTTTCTGTATCTTTGAGTCTGTTTGGTCTTAGAGTAGTGTGACTTACACTAGAGAAAGAGATTCAGCGTTTGATTTATTACCCATCAGGAAC